>MU842914.1:0-141822 GCA_030867305.1 Colletotrichum zoysiae | reverse complement strand
TATAATTACTTTATTTTTCTTTTATTAAATAATTTATTTTTATATTTATTTACCTATAATATAGATTATAGCTAAAGGGGTGTATTATAAAGCTAGAATAGCTTTATATAGCTAGTATTAGTTATAACCTACTATAGATATAGCTTACTAGATATATAGACCAGTCTATATAGGTATTTTAACTGCTTTCTAGTTAGGATCTATATTTTAGATAGGATAACTACTTTATACTATACTTAGCAGACGCTGCGGTTTATTATAAATTATTAATTGAAAATAACCACTATACCCCCGCTATTCGGCCCCCCTTTGATCTTGCTCATACCCCTGTGAAGCGAAGAGAAACGCAGTAGAAAGCGTCTAGAAGAAACAAACTGGAAGGCTTCTAGAAAAAGAAAAAAACATAACATCATAGAGAAATTCTGGTCTCCGGCCACCCTATTACACAGAGTTCGCAGCTGACGGTCGAAGTTTGATCTTAACTCTACATGTTAACGGATTATTTTGAGAGAATGAGACGCTATGAATACAAATTTGGCTGGTTGGCTTTGACGACTTTGACTGCCTTGTTCAGCTGTCCACGATCTCACTATCTATCACATCAAGATACGCACATGCATACACTCCTTCGGAACTACAACCCAGCCCCTGCTAACATACTACTATCTTTATGTAGTGCAGACCCAGAAATCTTCGCGGCTGCTCGGCAGTCGGCTAGGTCCCCACCGGTGTTATCCTCTGATCGACTCACATTTGCGCTCGCTGCCATGACCGCACATTTAATAGTAAAAGTTCGTCTCTTTCTCATGCAGGGACTACCCCCTAGCAAAGCGCGTCTAACACAAGTCGTGTATCCTTGCAACGCTTATAGCAACACGCAGAGTTGCTTCATCACCAAGAATGCGAAGCATACAGGCATCCATGTCCGGGATCTCCGATGGGAACTTTGGATCTGCGCTGTGTTGGCACTGATATCGACACGAAAGGATGGGACTGCCTTTGCATGGCCACGAGAGATTCCCGGCGCTGCTACATCCGTGTCTTCCAGCTGCTTCGCTCTCCCTTACGCATGACCCAAAGCTGCGTACTTTGTTAGTGCAGATCACAACATGGTCGAGGCATTCGCAACTTCAAGGCTAGTCCAGATGCTGTCGCATTTCATTCGTTGCCCTTTGGACCCCGGAGATAGTTGTGCAGAAATGATGCCATGCTGTTGCACTCTACTGTTTTCTGCTGTTTTTCTGGAGCTGGAAAAAAAACCTACCTCCACACGTTGGTATGTCCCATACTGCTGCTCTTTCGACAACATTGTATCGTACCTGCGCTGTGGTTACCGCTACACAAAAAGGCAGTAAACTGGGCCACAGAGTCTACATACCTAGGTGTACCCGTGGATCGGTAGTTATCTTCAGAGCAGAGTTTGACTTGTGAGCATCAACTACCGAATCTGGGCTTAGAACATAGTTACCTTTCGTCCCACTGGCCTCGTTTATGCGTTTCTCATAGGCTAAGCAGAAAACACGTCGCCAGAAATCTATCTGTGACCAATGATTCAATGGAGCTATCACGATGCTTTGCCTGACTACCTAAGCACACCACAACTAAACCGTGGTAGCTCTTTTACTCACTGTACTATAAGATGAAATCAAACAATATATAAGAATCTTGGAGAAATCTAATCTGCTTGGTAGTAACCTCCATGTATTTCTCTATAATGCTGGGGTGAATACTTAATCTTTATGGGAAATTGAGGGGTTATCGACAAATCAGCCGGAGGCCAGAAATGTTTCCCTGATTTCAACCCGTTATCTAACTCCGAATAAATGTCTCTAATAAATTTTGCATCAGTCAAACGATATTACCAAGTCTCTAACAGTTTGCGCCGGCGACATGACAATATCCTTACTTAGGAAGACAACGTACAAGAAGCCTGCCTTGGACTCAGAGAAACCATGAAGCATACACTGCAGATAGGAAAATACTTTTGAACATGCTATGATAAACCTCCACATCATCGGGCACGGCACAGTGGCTACTTAGCCATAGATTGAGTTGAAGTCCACGAACGATATGTAGCTCCTTCCGTGGGTAATGTTGCAATCTAATATAATCGGTATACCAACCATGTCTTCGGTCCAACCCACCATCAGCAGCTTGTATTTTGTGAACATAGTGACAATGGTTGTAAAAGATGATGAATGATCACATATCACCGACATCAGCGAACGCCACAAGGCTTAAATCGGATAGCCCAAAGGAACTATCGTGAGTTTGATCCTCAGCAGTAAAGCGACCTGAAGCTACTTAAGCCTGGGCAAAAGTCGCATATGCCTGTCTTCCCAAGATTTTCACGGTAAGTATACTAATAAAGCAGGTTTAACTAAGAAGAAAGTCACCTAGTCTCCCGGAAGTGTGTGCGTATCGAGCGTTTGAAGCGATTTTGTTTGATCTTCCACACTTGAAGTCAGCTGCCACACAGCAAAGATGGAACGACTTAAGTAGCGCTAGCGGCAGCAACTCCCGATCTCGCAGGCCGAATTTTTACGACACATCATATCAGCCAAACTCAGCCAATTTATTTGATATATCAGGTTTGGATGGTTTCGATTCAACGAGTCCTCCCGCAAACTTCGATTGCACGGCCACCATGCAGAACTTGGTCAATGCGCCGACTTCAGCAACCAGACACTCCATTAGGAGCATCGCCAGCTGAGACCCAGCATCAGACACGAATACAACCGTTAACAGCAGATACCTCTTCCCAGCCTTTATAATAGCACTACGCTTAACAAAAAGGAAGTTACAGTCATAGCTCCGTGTGTCACAAAAACGAATTCTTTATTACGGGCAGCATTAGCGTCAACTATATCCTTGCGACACCATGTTTATAAAGTCAATAAATCAGTCCCTTCGCTTCGGAAAACAGACTACTCATGAACTCTCGCAGCGATTAACAACCCCAAAGCACCGTTTTTAAATCCTCAAACAAAGCATCTACCTGATCCTTAAGAGCAGCCCTCTTGTCCCAGAAGGCAGATACTCCGAGGCCATCATCATTGGCACTGCACTCGACAGAGAAGCCGCCGGGAGGAGGCGTAGAGACTTCGGCCCCCTCAAAGCTTAAACCGATATCCCCGCCTGTGAAGAAAGATTTCCACGTGGATGGACAGTCTATTCGAGCGGGAAGCGGCAGGCGTCGCAGGCGTCTTGACTCGCAGCCTCCACAATCCTCGCCTAGGCCTGGCTCAGCCTACCACGATAGCCCCTGTAATAGCATCACGTCAGCTCTCTCGTCATTAGCTTAGTATCCGCAATTGAATAGCTACAAGTGGCCTTCCCATCCGAAATTCGGCCCTGGTATCAACGCCCCCTTAGAGTGCAGACTAAGGCTTGAGGAGCAGCTGCTAAGTGCATTGTCAGCGACGTCGCTGTGGACGTCGCTGTGTGTGACGACGGACCATCAGCCTTTTTCGTCTTGGCCTGCAGTCATGGAAGTTTCGTTTGCTGCAAACATTGCACTAATACTAGCGCTGTTTTCTTTTATGTCCGGTCAACGCAAGTATGAAAAACCTCACAGTTGTCGTTGGCGGAAACAATGGGCTACGTGAGCCAAATCACATCGTATCGTCTAAGAACACTAGTACTCACATAACCACAGGGGCCTAGCAGTACTGGCGGCTGGACCAAGGGAGGGGGCCACAGCCGAGTGGCCCGCTACTACGGACTCGGTGCTCATCATGTTCTGTCGGCTAGAGTCATCCTTGCTTCTGGGGATGTAGTGGTGGCAGACCTTTGCAACAACACCGATCTCTCATATGCCATCCGTGGCGGCGGTAGCGGTACTTACGACGTCACACAAATGACACTCAAGACCTACCCAACCAAGAACACCAATGTCATTGATGTCACCGTCAACGACAACCCGATAAACGCAGACAGCTCGTCTCGGCTCCTGTATGCCATGACATATACCTATTGTCCTTTCCCGTACCTTTCCCGAGTCGGCTTCGGCGGATGTGGTGGATGGGCATTGAACAGCTCGGGCCCAATAGGCGGCGGCAACTTTACGACCCTGTACACCCAGTCATTAGTCAACCTGGAACAGGATTCATCCGAGACGACGCTCTTGTTTGCGTCCGTTGCGACGAAGATCAACCCGCTTTCGAAAGCGGGGTTCGACAAGTCCATCACCCAGGAGGCACTCTCGGACTTCGGTACCTACTTTAACAAGAATCTAGAAGCCAGCGCGGTGAGTGGTTTCTCTACGCTTTCTTCGCGTCTGCTCGGAAAATCGGCTCTCGATGTCAGCTGCGCCGAGCTTCAGCAAGTGATGGAGATGGTGGCTGAGGCAGATGGGAAGACAGTATACAATATCCTTGTTCACCACGGTCTTGAGGAACCTCCGGTAGTCCGTGACAAGACGGCGGCTGTGCAGCCTGGCTGGTACAACTCGGTCGTACTCGACATATTTGAGC
Source organism: Colletotrichum zoysiae (assembly GCA_030867305.1). NCBI lineage: Eukaryota > Fungi > Ascomycota > Sordariomycetes > Glomerellales > Glomerellaceae > Colletotrichum > Colletotrichum zoysiae. Next base: position 137,347 of record MU842914.1, on the reverse strand, counting down.
GGCCAATCCTTGTAGAATCCATCGAGGCCGAACTACTTGTCGACATGCGTCAGAACATTCTTCCGATCTATCAAAAGCTATCGCCAAACACGGGGCGCCTACATGAACGAAGCGGACTGGGGAGACGTTAATTATTAAGAGAACTTCTACTCCGCAAACTGGGAGCCGCTGTCGGACATCAAGACAAAGTGTGACCCTGACGGGGTCTTATATTGCCAGACCTGTGTCGGCGGTGATAAGTGGGAAATAAACGAGAATAGTGATCTATGTCTGCGGGGTGACTAAGTAATGTCTATGTAGACGTATGGTAACCATCGTCTCCACATTTTATAGACATCAGCATTCATTGTGCGGTACGATATAGAACACGGGACAGAACGCTGAGTTCGCTATAGCAAAAGAGGTCGTTTGCGAAATGATGTTGGCAACAAGAAGTCAGGGGTGTAATTAAAGTCCCTCCCAGCTTTTTAGAGGCGGCATGCTAATCAAGATGTCCAGTTAATAATGAAGGACATATAGTGAGGTGCTGAGATCCGTCATGACTTCGTTTCTCTCAAATGTTCCGCTTCGGGGGTCACTTCGGTTTATCGTGCTAGTGGCCGGGTTTGTCAGAGGTTAGTCGTCGATTGCTATCACGAGAGATAAGGCGTGGATAAACAGCTTCGTTTTTTTTAACTTAATTGTTTAGTCAATTTCACCTGGCCACGGAATGCAGGGAAATCCCAAAGCCCCGCCATCTTATCTGTGGAGTATGGTATAAAAAGAGGTCATTTAGTAGGTTAAAAGTGTGCAACCACGTCCAGTAAGCACCACCACAGGCACCGCCATCAACCCTCAGAAATACCATTTGCCACTGCTATACCCAATCGAAGCCATGCGACCATACGTACTCACGAATCAGGAACTAGATTTTGTTGAGGTTCAGGTTGGGGCTCGCGGTTGAGTAAAGAAGATAGAGTATAGTATATCAAACTGTGCATAAAGAATAATATTGCTACTTCTTAATTGGGTAGGTTAGAGATGATCAGCCTACTAAACAACCATTGTTAATCTTAATCTGCCTGATAATTACTGTGTTCTAAAGCCCTGGAAACTTGGGAACTGCAAACGCGGCCGGTCTGAGGCTAGACCATCGCTACCGGCTGTTCCGACTATAGCCATCCTTCCAAGATGAAGGGAAAAGCATACATCGTGCGGGTGGTCTAAGTGGCCATCAATCCCAAGTCGCGGCCAGCAGTGTCAAGGAGGCCCGGCATCGACACCTGTTCCAGGTGTTTTGTGTTGCCCATGTAGCTTGGATGTTTGAGCACTAGTCAGGTGCAGACTCATACGCGTTCGAGAAGGCCGTAAGTGTTGTGTTATAGGCCACGGTTGACTTGGCAGCAACCGCGAGTCATTTTTCTTCATTTCAATGCCACTAACCCGACTATGGGGTTCAGTCTCCTCCAGGAAGGCAGTAAGTGAGGGTCAAATACACGACAGAGCTTCCCCTAAGCGAAATGTCCTAAAAGTTTCATTTAAACTATTATTGCCAAAGCTCAACCTAACTCTAAAGTCAAAGAATGGGAAGCCAGTGTTCAAAACCAGCTTCGCGTGAACAAACCTCGCAGATGCATCCCGCCATCGTCTGGACCCCCACTCGTGAACTTCAATCACAGACGGGACCACGAGCCTCATCGGACTGTTCGACCCAGGCCCGCAAGGGGAAGCAAGTCGAACAACGCCCGGTACCCCAAACATGATTGCAAATCTCGGCCAATGCAGAGGATTTCGAGACCAGGCCCACGCTGCAACGACGTGGCGCCAGGGATGGACCCGGAAGGGGGCGCGCGCGCGTGGGTGGAAGAGTCTCGGGCTTCGAGAATCACGGGGTCTCTGGCCGTCTCCCGGCGGCACGTATTTTGGTGTACAGCGGGGGCGAAAGCAGTCTCTGGGGCATTTTCCAGAATGAAGTGGCCCAGCAATCTCATCAAACACCACCGCGCATCGTAAATTTTCCCGGGTTTACTTGGAATTGATTTCCAGTTTCGGTCGTGGATCCGCCGCCGCCACCACCACCCTCCCGCAACCCGCACAGAGCGTCCTGCCAGCAGGCATCTCTCCCGAGTCGGGACTCGGCCTGCGTACACCAAAATACAGTTTGCAAGGCGGTTGGTTCATCGTGAGGTCGCCAGGTACGCCACAATAGCGATACAGTTAGCATAGGTATTATCACCGATACTCAACACAATAAGAGAGTCGGTCTGCGTACACAATGTCATGCTCACCCTTCGTCGCTTCGCTTAGCTGATATAGACATGTTCGACTTTGTGAAACGGCCAACCCCCCCCCCCCCCCCCCCCCCCCCCCCCTTCGACAGTTTGACTCGCGCATCCATCAACCCGTCATCGCGCCGGCATTGAGTCGCGCAAATCGTAAGTCGTCTTCATCCGACAGGGGGAGATCAACGAGACCGGGAGATGATCTGCGAGGCCGAGACTTGTGGATCGACGGCCTTGCCATGCGAGTGGGACATGGAGCTCTCCAACAGCCTGGACCGGCTCTCGCTGCCGCATCGCCTCTCCCCGTCCCTATAAGAACCCAAACCGATTCCTCCGGTGTTCTGTCTTGATGTTTTGTCCCAGCAGCAAACACTCACCCACCATCAAGCGAGAAACAAAACAGCTTTCCCACAACTGCAGCCATAGAGCAAAACACAGTCTCCTCCAAAACCACATCCCCACCACGAAAACCCACACACACCCACACAAGCCCGCCATGCGCGCCTCCGCCGTCCTCTTCACCATCTTCGCCGCCCTCGCCGCGGCCGCCCCGGGCCAGCCCGCGTCCCCCGGCTCCCTCCTCGCGCCCCGCGCGTGCTCGGCTTCGGGCGTCTGCTCCAAGGGCGGCGACAACGGCACGTTCTGCTCTGAGCTCCAGTGCTGCAGCGGCTCCAAGTCCGGCAGGGGCGGTGCCGTAAGATTCCCTTTTCCCTGTAAAGAAAAAAGAAGAGAAAATCACCGAGGCTAACATGTTTCTTTCTTCGAATCCGTAGGTCTGCTGCTGCGACTGAGCGCGCCCTTTCCCGTGAGCCGGACATTCGAGAGGATGTGACGTCTTCGGTGTGTGTCGAGTTCCAATCCTGGCGTTTTAGATCCAGCAGTCAATGTTTCCTGTTCAACCGGGTAGAAGGAATCCATACGGAAGCGAAGCGTGTTTGCATTAAATATTGTTTCAATTAGACATTTTGTAATTCAACCAAATAGGAAGCATCATCCCATAATGCAACGAAAGGTAATGGAAAGCCAGATGAGAGTCATTGTCACCTGGCAAATCGATATTTCTCACGCAACAAAACAGCATCGTTAGTTACCTATGTAGGTAGTAACTAATGCTGATATATCTCATGACACACACCCTAGATTTAACTTAGCCTTGTTAGTCAGATCCAACACTCTTCATTGTATGAGACCTAATTATAGGTATTATTGTAGACCGTGCGCTCCGTTTAACTGTAAGGGTCAACCAGGGGTCCTCGTGCTTTCTATAACAATTAGAGGGATCAATCAAACCAATAGTGTTTGAGACCTTAGCGTGTTGCTACACTTTAACGATCATGGTATAATGCAGAGCGAACTGGGCATACTGCTGCTATACAACAAAACGATATCGTTAGTTACGTGGGTAGTAACCAACGCTTAACCTATAGTGTTTGAGATCCTAGCTTAGTTACTGCCTGTACTATTATGGAATAATAGCGGTAGAAATTGTGCCTATAACTGTCACGTAAAAAAACGACATTGTTAGTTATGAGGTGGTAACTAACACTTATATCCCATGTGACGGCTGTTGCGTAGCCATGGGCCGCGAGCATGAACAACTTTCTTTCTAGCATGATGTGTCGGCCGAGAAAGGGGAGAGGGGGTAATCTAATCAGAAAGAAAGAAAAATAAATGCAATGGTGATACAGTCAAAGGCCTGGCGCGAATCGGTGACATGCGCTGTTTAAAGTATCTTCTCGTTTTCCTCCCGGCCGATCGGTCCGCTAATTTATTACGGGACCGGCGCCGATCCCCACCCCGAGCGAAGGAACGGGTCCGGGCGTGCGACCCGAAGAGGGCCGCAAACATGCATTGGGAACCGCAGCCAAAAAGTCAACGACACGGCTAGCGATTTCGACGTGCAGGCCTACAGGAATGAATGCCCAGGCGTCGCCAGCCTCAAGACCCACGCCACCGGCCCGGATTCGCGTTGCCGGACCGCCGCACCCATTCTCCCGCCCAAAAGGCGACCCGGTTGCGGCCTTTCTCATTACTTCCAAACCAAGGCGCACGCCGCACGGCTCGGCAGCAGCCTCACCCCGGTCATTATATTATTCCCACGAAGCCTAGCGTCTCGTACCCGGAACGTGATCTCCGCTCTCGTCAGTGATACGGAGGGAATGTCGAAGCACCCGTTCACGGCCAAAACAAAACCAATTGGGCCATGTCTTTGAAAACCACGATGGGTGCGAGACGTGTGTTTCGCCGACTCGACTGTTGTCGGAATGTTTTAGAATGCTTCCAGTAATCAAGTTGGCTTGGTTTTCCGCCACCAAGGTCAATAAAAAGGTAGGCATACATGTTCATATGGCGAATATATCATGGAGCCTACGGGAAAAATACGCATTATGGTCAAAATACATGTTTTCAAGACTCGGAAGAATTCTACACGAACGACATCTCGCCATAGACACAGGTCTTCTGGAGACGCCCAGCCGGGTTTGGTGGGATATTTTTACTTCCCGTCATCCATGCTAGCCAATCAAGCGACCCCCCCTGTGAAAGACTCTAATCAAAACCTCAAGACTTGTAAATGCTTAGAAAAGTGACAAGCTTAGAAATAGCCGGGACTGGGAATCGCAACAAAGACGGCAGTAAAGACACCACCGACAAGCAGCGCACACAGCATGGCCTGGACGAAAATGGTATCTTGGATGGTGCGCAGAGCAGGCTCCTCGATCCAGACCTCGCGGTCAAAAACCTTGCGGACGACGTTGCGCTTTTCGTATTTGATGATCCAGGGTTCCGATTCAAAACTGTTGGTCGATCCGAAAGACTCGAACGAGGCCTTGCTGCGGTTCTCGTCGCTCTCTTCGTCGACGAAGAGCTCCCAAGGACGGACATGGCGGTGGTGCATGCCGTGCAGGACGACGCACATGCCCTTGTAGGCTGCGACCAACGTGGAGATGCCCAGGATCCATCCGATAGCGGCCAGCACTCTCCAGCCGCGGCCTGCACGGCTGACGGTGATGAGGATGGCAACGACGAAGGCAGCGATAATGAGGCCGACACCCAGACCGCGGGCAAACAAGACACGGGCGGGATTGCCGTTGCAGATCGACCATCGGATAAAGTTGGGGTGAGCTTGGCGGCGGAGCGAGTTCTCAATGACCTTGACGGCGAGACGGAAAGCACTGGGGTGCGTGGTATAGGCCACTGCGTGAATAGTAGCATCGCGGTCCTTGGCCGAGAGGTTGAGCTGTCGCGGCGCTCCCTCCATGATGTAGGTAGCAATGACGCGATCCATTTCTTCGCGGAACGGTTGGATCGTAACTATTGACAGTCAGTACCTCGGCAATAACAGAAGATAATGGCGGGGGACGTACAGGGCTGCTTGGCACCCGCAGCAACAAAGGCGTCACCGGCCTGGGAGCGGTGCGAAGCGGCGTTGGAGGCACCGTGAGAGCCGGTGTAGATAGACTCCTGATCATTTGGGGTTCGGGGCGGGGTAGAGAAAGGGTTGGAAGCATTGGACTCCTCAATAATGGCAGCGGCGGGGCCCTTTTTCTCGAAGTCGGTTCCATTGAAGATTTCTTGGCCAGGCTTCTTGCGCATTCCCTGAGACTTCTCTTTGGACAGGCGTTGGAGAACTTCGGTCTCCATGGTCTCGGTCCATTCCGGAGCAAGAGCCAGGTCCGAAGCCTTGGCCTGGCCGAAGCGAGTCTGATAGTCGCGGTGCCAAAGGAAGAACTGCAGGTTTTCCGCAGAGTGTTCAACGTAGATGAGGTAGTTCATAAAATCGCGTACCGTACATGGCTGATGAGTCAGCTATGAGAACCGATGACGGTAGCTCGTTGTTACTTACAGGACAGGTGCCGCCGTTGATGATCTTGTCGAATGTCAGCGAGTCTGGGATGCCCGGGATTGTGCCAGGGTTCCCATAACGCAAGGAAGAAGAGGTGCGGCTCTGTTTCTCATCGCCGCTGTCTGAGACGTCGGAGGAGATCTCGCTGGCGGAGTCGTTGATGTACGTCGGACGGCGGTAGGTGAGAGGGAGGAGACCCATGATGAAGTATGGTTGGACGAGTGTCACAAGGCTAGTAAGCTCACAATCTTGGCGAAGACGAGAGAGAGGAGCGGGAGAGTGGAATCGAAGCGATGGCTGTAGGTTCTAGGGGTCCAATAAGGGTAGAGACCAGATGGACGAAAGAGTGGTGTGCCAGTAGAGTAGGTAGTTTTGTCGTCAGGGCTCAGCGATGACGTTTGGCAAAGAGGGGGTGTCGAGCTTCACATAGGTATGGTTAGAACTACATCAAAAGCTATTGCACGGTCGAGACTGTTGCTCAGTCGGTAGGAAGGGCAGCAGGACTGAGATCTGGAAGTAGTACCGAATGAAGCCAGGAACGAGGTAACGGCTTGGGAGGAGGGACCGAGGTGCTCATATATCAGCCGAGCGAGAGGTGGGTTTCTGTCCCTGAAAATCTGCATACCTAGTTGAAAAGTCCATCTTCAGATAGATAGGTGCTCGGGTACCTATCTTGTGGTGGCGAGTAAATAGGTAGACAGCTAGGATGCCCACAGATTTCGACGGCGAGACGAGACTGCATTGTCGGACTTTGACCGGACTCCCACCGACGGAGAGGGCTACAGACTAACTGTACTGTAGCTGAACCAAAGCCAGGGCGCCAGGTGGGGCGTGGAGAGGACGAGGCGTTCAAAGACGGGTTTCTTCTCTAGCGGAATGCGGAATGACGAGTGTGAGGAACACCTAGTAAGGTGTCATTGTGCTTTGCTTCCCGGGCCTGTGGGTGTGATGGTGATATCGAGAGACTTGGCAAGCATGGGCAACGACGGAGAAGTGCTAGCGCCGACATGGAAATTGTGGATGCGATACGTATACGGTAGGTAGGTAGGTAGGTAGGTAGTAGGTCGATATTAGAGTACGAGACATCTGCGGGATGCATTGGGCGGGCGCGATGCTGGTCTTGAGCGCCGGACACAGAGAAGAAGCAAAGAGAGGGCGCGCTAGCCAGTTGCTTCAGGGATAGTGCGCCGTGCAAGACAAGACAAGACAAGACAGGACAAGACAAGGAAAGAGCATGGCTTTCGTGCCTGCCATTAGGTACTCCCGTCACCGTTGCCGTAAGGTGAAAATGGAGGGAAGAATAGGTACGCCTGCCTACCTGCGTACCTGCCTCGGACTAAAAGACTCGGGAACCAACTATTGACGAGATGCGTCAGGTACCACCCACCACCAGGTAGGTGTTGATGCATATGCACAGCAACTGGTTCCGAGTGTCCATCGTCACTGCCTAAAAAAGAGGTATCCGTACCACCAGAATAGTAGGAAGGAAGGAACGAAAGAAAGAAAGAAAGAAAGAAAGAAACAAACAAACAAATACCCCCGCCGCGGCAGGATCGTGGCGCTTGGCCAAGGTGGCACGGCACTAGCATCTCAAGCTTTCCTCAAGAGGTAAGGGGCGCCTGCCGCGGCTGAGACATTTAGCAGCTGCTACCTACTACTAGGTTTATACGGTACGGTGCGGCTATGTATCTGTACGTGCTGCACTTGCCGACTCGACCCGTGTGTGTCTTTCTTGCAGGCCGAGTTTCGCACATATTCCCATGCCCACGAGAGTTCCATTCGGCATCGCAGAAGATCGGCCAGAAGTGCTATTGTCATGTCTTGGGAGTGAAGTCGTCGATACAAAACAACCCCCCCCCCTCCCCTCACGGCTGCTGGCCGCTGCTGGCCGGAGCACTTGGGTTGCCTGCGTAAGGCTGTGTCCGCCCTCCCCTTGCCTCTCCCCGCTCCAGACAGACAATTAAGTCTATTGCCTGCCCTGCCTGCTTGCTGTCTGGGCCAAGGTGAGTTTGGTTCCGACGATCGATGGCTGGTCTCTCTTTGTTGCGCCTCGGCCTGTTCCGCTAACCCGGCCAGCGGGTGTGGACCGTGTGGGTGAAATGTCGCCGACTCTAGGACGTCGGAGGTATCTGTACTGATACCTCCCTACCCAGCTATTACCAAATAACTTGGAGTGCAAAGAAAAGAAAGGAAAAGTGAGAGAAACAAACACATACACCGTCTCCTGGTAGGAAGCGCTCTCTTTGGGCTCGTCCAATGCGAGGTTGGACCCGGAGCGAGCCACTCGACAAAACAGCCAGCCCTGCCAGCAACTAGCGTAGCGTAGGGCAGGCGCAAAAGCAGCCAAGAGCAGGCTGCGAACAGACGGCCGAGTGCCTAGGGCGACACGACGCTCATGAAAGATCATGATGGTCCCAGCGGTTCGGGTGATGAAGTAGGTAGGTAGGTAGGTAGCAAGAGGCACACGCCCGCCAACGAAGCAGGTGTGCTTGAAAGCAGAGGCGTCGAAGTACCTAGGTATGTACCTGAGGTAGCGGGTAGGAAAGACCAACCAACCTGGCACAGATCAGATCTGCCTGCCCTACCCCTGCATGCATGCATGCATGTATGGTCCGTGCTTCCTGCACTAAGATCTCTCTCGTCTCGTCATCCATCCAATCCATCGTCCCTTCTCCATCTCATCCCAAAGCCTCCTCTCATGATGGTTGCACTCACTCGTCTGACCTATAGTAGACTTGGACCTCTTATGTTTCCGCCATCCCCCCCTCCTTCTTTTTCCTTCTTTTCTTTTTGTGGAAATCCTCTCATCACTTCTCGCCGTCAACTATGCCCGTGCGATCGATGTAGAATGCCGAGGCAGCTAGCTCTGCACCTCGAATCTCAGTGACCAAAATCCCCCTCGTTTACGCACATTACGCTCTCCAGGCTAAATGCTCATTAACGATGCTGTCAACAGACAGTCCTCCTCCGCCACCCAATTAATCAAGGCTTGGCTTGGCTGGACTACACCAAGTGCTTGGTTTCACGTACATAGCGAGTGCCTGCAATCGCTGTCTTTTTCTGTATGATGCAGAAGCTCTGCGATCCACCGCCGCTCCTCTTCGAATAAATATCATCACAAGCTATAGGTACTCGACTGAACCACACCCGCAGATGAAGCAATCACCACAAGCCCCATTCACCCATCACGTCGCCTTGCCAATCGATAGACCAATCCAAGCCCGCCACTGCCGCCAATCAACTCAGCCATCGCAGCCACCGGCCACATTTGGCCTAGGCCAAGTATGTCGGTCACCGAATCAGCAACCTGACTTCATCCACCTTTTCCACGGGTGCAAGATCTCGAGTCCATCTTGCTCTCCACAGCGCCTCAGTCTGTGCGGACTCGATTGAGCCAAGTATCAAATGGAGGCCACGTCCAATAGCTCCCCTGCAAGAACCGAGCTTCTGGGGCATCAACAAAGACCACATCTTGCGCCAACCGCCTTGAATCTCGATAGCTTACCAACCGCTCGGCACCTCTCTACCGGCCAAGGAGCTGGAAAAATATCCTTGCAAAAATCATTGCTTTCACCGGGTCTGCATTGCCGCTTGTGACTCTGCTCACAACCTGAGAGAGACGAGATGGCTAGCCAGGAGCATTACCTTCCCACAGCGTCCTGCATTTACTGACTCGCCCATCACCACGACTGGAATTCCCCGGGGAATGCTGTCTAGAGGTGCACCCAACTGTTGGCAACGACGACCAAGACGCGTGGCAAGCTAGAGAAATAGTGCAGTCTCGGATGTTCAGCGTTCATCGCCGGCCGTCACTCGAACCGTTGCTTCCCGTTTAGTTATCTCAGTCTTGCGCAGAGGGGATGCTGGCCTGTCCCAACCCGGGCCGCCGTTTCCCAGTAGCGTCTCCAAGCGGCGGCGACCAGCTGCTGTCAAAATGCCACACAGCCTGGGGAAACATTCTCATCAACCGCCGCCCCGGTTTACTTGCTAGAATCTCCTCTCGTCAGTTTTTTCCCCGACATCGGCTTTTGTCAAAGCGCCGTCGCAGGCCACATGGCTTCTCTTAAGCAGCCAAGCTGAACCCCCGGCCTCTCTTACACATTTCCCGCCTCGTGGGAGCTTGGGCCGTTCTCGCAGGCGTGATTCGAGTCGAGCCCCCCTGAAAGATTGTACGCAGTAATCTGTCTTGTCCGTCTGAGACAGCTGGGTGGAAAAGACCGCATGTCTGGCACATGGTTATACAGGGGCGATTCCTCCGCAGCCTCAACTTCGCTTGCAAGACACTTGCTTTTGACAAAACCCCCACGTGACAGTCTTTCCAGAAGCCAACGGCGAGCTATCTTTCTTCAAACTGATAGTTTCGAGACATTGAAAACCCCCTGCATCCGGACCACGAAATTAACACCCAACGCTGCCACAGTGCGCTAGTCGGCAACATCCAATTCGATTATCACGCCCGCTTGCTGGCCAGGTGGCCAGCTAGCATTCAGGCTCACCACACTACCAGTGCTGCTCGCCAATGGCTACCGTGTTGACGTCCACACCATCGCCGAACCACCTCTGCGTCTCCTCAATCTTGACATCGTTCCCGCTCATCTGCCTCTTACGCATCAGACCGTTCTCGGCAAAGGTCCAGTCCTCGAGGCCGTACGTCCGCCACCACTGGCCCGACTCGTCATGCCATTCATACCAGAACTGGACGGCAATCTAACTGACGTGTCAGCCATGCTCTCAGACGCGCAGCCATCTCTACTTGTTCGGGGGAGGAAGGGGGAAAAGGGGTACCGTTGTTCACCTTGTTGTCCGTGAAAGCGAACAGCTCCTTGCGGAGTCGATAGCCGTCCTCCTTCTCCCACTTCTTGGTCAGCCACTGCTCGATCTGGTCACGACCCTGGAGAAACGTGTCCCTGTTCCGCCAGATGGAGTCGGCAGTGTATGCCATCTTCACTTTAGCGGGGTTCCTGTGGGGTGAGGGTCAGTCGGCTTCACACGGAGGAGGAGGAGGAGATGGTGGTGGGGCAGCCGACTTGGTGTTCCAGGCGTCTTGCGCCGCCTTAACCTTGACCTGCGCCGTTTCTTCGGTGAAAGGCGGGAAGGGTGGTCTGGGCTCTTCTTGACTATCCATGATCAATTAAGCAACGATGCAAGGGAATTGGTCTCTGTGAAATCATGTCGTTAAGGTGGCGACTGGCGTATTTGTAAACGCCCAATGTGACGACGACGCAGAGACACACTGTCAGCGGAGCCGAAAGGAGGAGAGACGGCACAACCAATCACGGGAGCGCATTGCATGCGCTCCCCTCCCCCGGGGATTCGGGGTCTGTCAGCTGCCACCGGCGACGGCCGTGAGATTGAAGTGTTTAACAAACGCCGCTCGGGCTTTCACAATGCGCGGCGTTGTGCACTGTCAGCTGGGGAGCAAATCCCTGAAGCCCGAGATTTCCAAGACAAAACAGAACCTTGGTGCGAGCATCACGAGCGCACAACACACGATAGATGGCAGCATGATCAATGCCTCGGCCGAGGGAGCGAGGAGTTTGAACGAGACTTTTATCAACTCCGTTAAATGCCCTCTGCCGGGCCGGTCAACCACCCGGAACCACGCCCGCCACGGTGATGACAAACCCCATTTCCGATTACGTACTCGACACAGGGTGTACGCGCCTTGGCACCAGCAGGGAGAATATCTCCGAAGGGCGTTGGCTGACGGCCGACGGGCTGGATGCTCGGACGGCCGAGTAGGGCTACATGTTCGCCCTACCAAGGGGAGGGGAGGAAAGGATGAAAGAGGGAGGCGAGGGAAGGGGGAGGGAGGGAGGAGGCACTGAGAGAGGGCCGCGGATCGGAGGCCCCAACCGGACGCGGCATAAAGTCCCGGTCTTGCGTCATGTCGAGAAACGAGGGGTGGGCCGCAAGGGTTGCGCTCGCCGCCGCCGTCGCTGTTTGCTGTTATCAGTTTCTTCAAATGACGAATGGAAGCTTTTTTTGTACGCTTTGCTCGATTCCCGGTCACTGAGACTCTGTGACTGTATAACTCTGCAGCCGATAGGAATCCATCTCATCAATTGGGCGAGCTTGAAGAGTGAAGACTTGAGAACAAAACCACAGAAATAGAAAAAGGGACGAGGAGATATGGAAACCAGGAGCAGAACTCTCCAGAATTCCAAGACAGTTTCCCCCCTCCCATCAGATGCGCGCCGAGGTGCCCCGCTTCCCGCTACCCACTTCTGTAGTCGCAGACACTTGACGTGAAGAGGTCAGCCAGGCCAGGCCAGGACAGGCGAGGCGAGCAAGGAAAGTAAAGAAAAAGAAGAAGAAAGGACAAGATAACCAAACCAGGAAAAAAAGAGAAAAATAAAGCCAAAAGTATCACCGGGCCGGAGCTTGCGGCGAACAAACCGTCCAAGGAAAGGAAAAGGAGGAATCGCCGCCCAAACAGCGAGGGGGAGGGGCCAAGGTATCGATCTGTTCGCAACTCCTCACTACCTACATAGATATACAAATACAAATCATCACGAAAAAGGAGATCCACTTCCCTGGAAGCTCGCAGAATCAGCCCGGACCCTGACTCGGCGATCGTTCGACAACGGTCAGTCCCGAGCAGGTACTAATTCGAGCGCCCATCCCTCCCTCCCTCCCTCCTCTCTCTCGTCCCGAGCTCAGAATCGACTTGTTCTTTTTTCCCATAAAACCAAAACAACAACGAAGAAATCCCCACAAGCTTTTTTCCATTCTTCAACCTACTTTTCCCAACACAACCCCTCCCACACAAACACACACACATCCATCCAAAATGTCTGGTCTCAAGGTCGGCGAGCCGTTCCCCGAGAACGTCTCCTTCCAGTACATCCCCTACCAGGAGGAGACGGCCGACTTCAAGGTCTGCGGCATCCCCATCAAGTACGAGACCGCCAAGGGTAAGTCGCTGTCGCCGTCGCCGCCTCTCTCTCCCTCCCTCTTTAGTATCGCCATCTAGCAGAACTCGTGCTGACAATTGCTTTTCTCCCCCCACCGCAGAGTTCAAGGACAAGAAGGTCGTCATCGTCTCCATCCCCGGCGCCTTCACTCCCACCTGCTCCGCCTCCCACCTGCCCGGCTACATCGAGCACAAGGACGAGCTCAAGGCCAAGGGCGTCGACCAGGTCATCTTCCTCGCCTACAACGACCCCTTCGTCATGTCCGGCTGGGGCAAGGCTAACAACATCAAGGACGACTTCATTGTATGTTTGATTTCTTTGCTTTCTGTCTCTTCCCCCCCCAAGTTTACGGCTTTCAAATTGGTGGTGACCCTGACCTTCCTTGAGAATGTATTTTTTTTTTCCCCCTTTCCCCCCCCCCCCCCCTCCTAACCACCTCCCCTCCGCCCGTCCTACGTGTTTCGCACATCTGGCCCGTGGTTGCTATCCCCCCTCCCTCTGCATCCCGTGGAGCTCTGAGCTGTGTTTTGTCCCCCTAGTCTCTTGCCCCTCCAACATCTCACCGACTCCGATAACCATGCCGCCCCCCCACTTACACCCCCACCCTGCCCCTCCTCCCACTCACCTTGGAAGCTGCCTGGATACCACGATACCACGATGTCCTGCACCACCTCGTCTCCCCTCTTCTCCCCCTCTTATCGCGCAAATATCCCAATTTCAATGGGCGTCTTCTCGTTTTTAAAAAAAAATCTAAAAACAAAACCCGATGACGCTAACCTGAACACCTCCCAGATCTTCGCCTCCGACCCCAACGCCGAGTTCTCCACCTCCATCGGCTGGAACCACGGCGAGCGCACCGCCCGCTACGCCATCGTCGTCGACCACGGCAAGGTTGTCTACGCCCAGAAGGAGTCGGAGCTCCAGGGCCTCGAGGTCTCTGGCGCCGAGCCCGTCCTCAAGGCTCTGTAAAGGAGCTCTTCTTTTTCTCTCTCATCCTTGCGTGAGAAAGAGACAGGGACGAGACCCCATCATGCTTGTTGTTTAAAACACCGTCGGGAAATGCAGTTATGAGAGATGCCCATAAACACACATACATACATACACATACAACTATAGAGACGGAAGACGGGATAGAGTGCGCCTTTTTAGATAAAAGTCCTTCGATCCCCCCCCCCCCCCCCGCCCTTCGCACCACCTTGGACGGGTTCGTCCGGCTCTTTGCCTGCTATATAGAAATTCTAGAGCAAAAAATGAAACGATTCTCCGGTGCGGAACCGCGCTTGAAGTCGATAATTTCTGTATCTTTGTTGTGTCTTGTTTCCAATTTTCAAACGGATGTGAGATGATATTTTAGCTGCCGACTGGTCACTTGAGTGAGAGCGGCCCGGGGGTGAAAAGGCATCGTCCGAGCCCGTAATGTACCGGGCCGACTGGGCAGAGGAAGAGGGTGGGGGTGGGGGGTTTTCTTGTCAGTAGCTGGGGAGGGACATGAATGAATTTCACGTCACGGCCCTCTCGTGGCTGAATGGACACGGTTTACGCGGGCCCGTGGTGAGATTGTGATTGAGGGCAAGATCATTCCGACGGCGCGTGGGGATGCCGGGGATGGTGGTTGCTTTGTTGTCTTCGCTCAGACAGACCCGACCACACAATTACAGCCGCCTCGATCACGAAACCTCGATCCTCACGGGCTTGGGGAGCTCCAAAGGTTTGGGAAGAACCGACAGATAACTTGGCCATCGTCATCAACATGCATGCATAGACAGTCACAGCCCGCCGACACACCCAGACAGTTAACTTGGTAATCCCGTGGGACAATCCATGCATTCCGTGCTACCGTGATTGTGTAGTTATAGAACCAGCCGTCAAAGCACAAAGAACCCTCGACTCCAAATAGTTGAACCTGGTCGTATTGTCCCATCTTGATCAAAAGGTTCACCTTGCGGTCCTCCCCACCAGCTCAGCCGCGGACCCGTGTGTGGCCCGGGGCCGATGCTGCACTTTCGCCACGCCCAAAATGCCCATGCCGAATTTTTTTTAACGTCTTTCTTTCCTGCTCCAGTCACACTTTCAAAGGGAATTCACTCCCATCAAAAGGGGCCGAAGAGTGCTCTTAACGGGTCCGGGCCTGGACCTTGGGGGCGGCGCCCTTGGAGCCCTGCTTGCTGGTAATGGGGGCCTTCTTGCCACCGGCGGCGGCGGCCTTGGCCTTCTCGGCCTTCTTGGCGGCAGCGGCGGCGGACTTCTTCTCCTTGGACTCCTTGATGGCGGCGGCGCGGGCGGCAGAGCGGGCCTCGGGGCGGAGGTTGCGCTTCTCCTTGATCACATCGAGCGAGGC
Organism: Colletotrichum zoysiae; assembly: GCA_030867305.1. Lineage (NCBI taxonomy): Eukaryota > Fungi > Ascomycota > Sordariomycetes > Glomerellales > Glomerellaceae > Colletotrichum > Colletotrichum zoysiae. Next base: position 121,987 of record MU842914.1, on the reverse strand, counting down.
ACCAACGATGGCACGCTGAGACTTGACGGTGCGGCGAGTGCGCTTCTTGGCGACCTCCTGCGGCGGGGGTCAGTCATCTGTTTGAGTGACGGGCATCTGTGTGCGGCGCGGGGACGAGAGCTTGGAGAGCAACCAAAGACTTGCAGCCAAGCCTCGCCGTCCGGCATCGCGCGGAACAGGGGGAGGGAGTGATTCAAAACGCACCTCAGAGATACCCTTGCGGTGCTGGCGACGGTACAGGACGGTCCAGGCAATGCGGCGGGGGTTCTTGCGCTGGAGGAAGAGGGACTCGGACTTTCCGTTCTGGAAGCGGAAGATCTTGCTGTCACCACGGACGTAGAGCTTACCCTGCAGTTCAGAGTCTCGTCAGCGCATGTCCTTTTTTCTTTTCTCACGTCCGTTGCCTCGCCATGCTCTCTCCGTGGAAATCGTCCCCTTCCCATCGATCGTGGAGCGAATCATCCATGCTCTTGCGTTCCGCCACCGCGTCGTTCTGCCCAGATGCACCCCTTCTGTCCACCTGGGGAACCCAAACTCATAATTGCCCAGCAGCTCCTTCGATCGACGGGAGAGAGATGATACCAGAGAGGACAGGGAGAAGATCTGTTCATCGTACCTTGCCAGGGTAGATTCTCTGGCCCGAGAACGTGTCGTCGTACGTGCGCATCTTGAGAACTGTCAGAACCGGTCCAAAAAAACAAGCACCATCAGTTGTTTGGGCCCCTCTCCCCTCGATCCGGTGCACTGTCTAGCCAAGGCGGTGGAAGCGTCGAGAAGCAAAGTCGCGATTTGTCGATCGGGAGTAATTGGCGAAATGGCTATACGAGCGGACCGGGGGGGGGGGGGCGGGCTCCAACGAGACTCGATTGAAAAAACGAAGGCAGGGAGGCTATTGCACGTACATTGGCGGTGTTGAATGCGAACGTTTGCTGACTTGTCGGTGATGTGGTCGAAGGGTTCGGGGGGGAGGGTGAACGACGGCGCACTCTTTCGCGAGATTCTTCTCAATTTTCGACTCGGAGGCGGGCGCAGGAAGGTGTGGTTCCGGGAGGGAAAGTGTGCCCTGGCCCCACAGCAGTGCCTTCGCTTAACGGAGCGCGTCACGTGGCCGGCGACGGTTTGTGTGTGCGTGCCGGGAGGTGTGGCTCGTGCCTCTTGCCCTGGGCGTGGGGTGGGGAACGATGCCCTGTGGCGTAACCGCTCAGCACTGCGGCGCAATGACGCTGCGCTCCTCTCTGAATTGGAGGTCGAACTCCATTGGCGCCCCACTATCTCGGTCTGGCTCAATGCTCCGGGACGTGACTCCGATGTGGGAATGCCAACACTCAAACTCGGGAGATGACTAGCTGGCTGAGGGCGACGAGGCCTTTGAGAGACAGACTGCGGCAGAAAATGACGGCCGACCCTGACCAGATTGCCGACTTGGTTCTGCGGCAGTTCCAAAAGCTACCGGCCAAGCGCAGGCCCCAGATCAGAGACAACGGGCTGCATGAATGGGTTCCCCTGAGCGGCATTGTTGCTGAGAAGGACGGCGATTTGACATGTCTTTCACTTGCGTAAGTTTCTGAATATAATGATGGTTTATAAAACGGCCCTGTGGTTCCTGGTTAAGAATGACAGGCTTGTCGGGATAGCCTCATACATGAATTTCTCTTGTTTGAATGATATGCATTTATAGCATGAATATTTAGGTAGATATATAGCAACACGGCGTCAAATCAGAGCTGCACTACATCACCTGCTCATGAAACGTAGGCTAACGGTCTCACAGGACGGGCATGAAATGCCTCCCCGCCAGCAAGCTCCCCTTGGCCAAAGGCAACGCACTCCACGACTGGCACGCCGAGGTCCTCGCTATCCGCGCCTTCAACCGCTGGCTACTGGACGAGTGCAGCAGCCACCTTGAAGGAACCACATCGGACTTTATCAGGAGGCGTGAAGCCTCAGAGGTGTCGAACGACTCACCCCAGCCGTTCGCCGTCAGGGACGGCGTCAAGCTGCACATGTACTGCTCCGAGGCGCCCTGCGGCGACGCGAGCATGGAGCTCACCATGGCGGCGCAAGACGACGCCTCGCCCTGGGAAGTGCCGCCACCCGGGACCGCCGTCGCGGCGACCGCCGACGTCGGGTCCCTCCCCGGACGCGCCTACTTCTCCCAGCTCGGCGTCGTCCGCCGCAAGCCGGCCCGCGGCGACGCGCCCCCGACCATGTCCAAGTCCTGCTCCGACAAGCTCGCCCTCAAGCAGTGCACCTCGCTGCTCTCATCGCTGGCGGCGTTGCTCGTCCACCCGGCCAACGCCTACCTCTCGGCCCTGGTGCTGCCGGACTCGCAGCGCTCCGCCGAGGGGTGCGAGAGGGCCTTCTCGGCGCGGGGCCGCATGAGGTCCCTGGCGGGCCGGCGGTGGCGCGGCGGCTACCGGTTCTCCCCATTCGAGGTGGCGACGACGGCGCGCGAGTTCGGCTTTTCCCGGAGGAGCGTCGCGGCGCGGGCCGAGAGGGTGGCGGCGAGCAACCTGGCGGCGGCGTGGACCGCCAGCGGCGTCGACGAAGGGACGATGGGGGGCGTCCTGCAGGGGCGGAAGGCCTTTGACGCCAAGGGGGCGAGCGCCGTGTCCAGGAGGAGGATGTGGGAGCTGGCTGCCGCGCTTGCGGGGAGCTTGGGGCCCGACGGGGAGGCGTTGCGGCGCGCCGTCGAGGTGGATACGTATGCCCAGGTGAAAGGGGGAGAGCTCCTCGCCGACAGACGCGAGGTCAAAGGGAGCGCCAGGAAAGAGGGTCTGGCGGGATGGGTCGTGAACGTTGGCGACGACAGCTTCTCCCGTCCATAATGCACGCCAACGTCGTCTCGCGGCTCGCCGATGGGACTCATCCAGAGCAGCTCACACTCTGACAGTCATATGATCACGCCGTCACATCACACACCATCACATCATGTCATGGGCTCTCACTGTCAACGTTGTTCCACCTTTTTGCATTGTTCATTATGCAGAGACTCGGTATTGCATAGGGGAGAACGTGAACCTCGTCCCCCCCCCCAGAGCTCGTAGTCTGTAAACCCTCATGAGATCCGTTTTTCGCGTGTGTCCGGCGGGGGGTGGGGGAAAAAAGAACCAGGCAAAGAGAGGCCGTTCGTGTCGATCATTTGCGTTTTGGAAATGAAAGTTTACTTCTTTTTTTTTTCCTTTCCCATCCTTAATCCAGACGCTTCAGATGATAATATCCACGGGGACCCGGCACATCGCGATCAAACTCCCAACCAAAGCAAAAAGGGAAGAAAGAACCGTTGGGGAGGGGTGGCCTTTCCCTTAATTGACCTCTTTCATATTGGATTCGCTCTACTCGACCTTGCTCTCGAAGTTCTCACCCTCGACGAGGTCGGGGATGTCGTCCTCCTCGCCGTCCTTGCCCTCCTTCTGCATGTTCTGGTAGCTCTCGGCGAGCTTGCGGAGAGAGGCGAGAGAGTCGGGGCCGAGCTGGTTGAGGATGCCGGGGACGAGCTCGGTGAGCTCCTTGTCCTCACCGTTGCCGTAGATGGCGAAGGTGTTGGCGGGGACGGCGGCGTGGACTACGTGAGGGTTGTCATCTTAGCAAAGGCCGGTCTGGGGTTTGTTTTGGGAGGGCAGAGCTTCCTCGACTAGGCAAGCTCAAAGAAAAAACAGGGAGGTCATTCATTACCCTTGGGAGCGGCGAAGTGGATGACGTTGCCGTCAGACTTGAACATGTTGACCTCCTCAATGGCCTGGATGGGCTGGACGTTGAGCTTCTTCAGGGCGGCCTGGAGCTTCTTGTCGTCGGCGGCGGAGCGCGCGGGCGCACGCTTCATCTTTCTGCGGGGCGTGCCCTTTCCGCTATCGTCGGGCGAAGAATCGAAACGTTAGTCATTTTAAACTGCAACAGCAATTGCGCGACGGGTGCACGGCTTGTGGGTTTCTTTATTTATTTCTTCTGTTTCTTTTTCGTGGGTTCGGCGAGGGAGGAAAATGGGATGGAGGGTAGGTGAGGGGTCATTTCTTCGTCGGAGGTCACACATACCCTGCGCGGCAAACAAGTCAGTCAACCTCATTTTCAATCGAGCGACCGAAATCAATCAATGCCGGGAGCGGATTGACGAAAAAAAAACATACCGATACGCGCCGAGGCGCCGAGCTTCTTGAGGCGTTCCTGAACGTCCGACATGATGACTTTTGACGGTTTGAGGGAGGGAGGGGGAGGGCGTGTTGGTTTTGGGTGGGGGAAAGAGTAAGAAGTAGCTGTGCTGTGCGAGGCCAGGGCAATTAGCAAAAATTGTGGTTGGAAGGTGGGAAAAACCCGGGCGGGCAGCCACCAACCGACCCCCCCTTCCTCTGGCGAGGCAAGTACAGACAGGGCCGACGAAGGGTTTCCCGTCCGGGCGCCCCGGCGACGGCGGAGCAAGTGAAGCTGCTTACCGTAATTCGTTCGTCTCGTCACGTCCCGTATTGCTCTCAATATCGTAAGGCTGAGCCGCTTCCTGAGCTCTGGGCGAGCAACCTGATGATGGAGGTTTTGTGCGTGCCAAGAGTTTCCTCGCTTGCGGAAATAGTATGTGCCGAGGGGAGGTACGTATCCCTTTTTTTTCTTTTCTTTTTCAGTCGGGGGGGGGGGGGGGGAAGGTGGGCTCACCGAGCATACACCGAATCAGGTGGGGACCGTGCGTGGTAGTGAGCTTTCTGGCTTTCCATCTGCTGAAGGGTCCATCAAAAGCGAATGCGGTGCCGGGCCTCGCCGCGAACGAGATGCAGTGCTAGTCGATTGATGATGGTCAAGTTGAGGTTATCTCTTCTCTTACCAGCACATTGCATCTTTCGTAATGCAGCCCGACCAGGCCGCCAAGACGTCGTTCGTCAGTCTTTGAACGCCACAGAGCCAACCCTCAGAGGTTGTCATGGTATCTCTTATTGTTATACAGCCGTCCGCGGCATATCCTGAATCTCCAATCCCGTCACATATAGTACAATCTGTGGACGAGAGACAGCGCTTCAGTCCACGTCATCCGAAAGCCCCGACTCTCTTCTCATTGTCTCTTGCTGAGCCTTCAGCTCGGCTTCCCTTCTCTTCTGTTCATTCACCCGCGCCACCCTTTGTCTCTCGATATCCTCGTCGCGTACCGTCCAAACTGTGACCCATTAGCTGAAGCCAATCTCCGAACCGAAAAGGCGATACGCACTCGGCTTGTCCGACTTTGAGTACTCCTTCAACTTGGTGACGAAGTGGTCAAATTCGGCCTGCGTCTTCTCGCGGTTGGCCAGGCTCCTCGCCTGCAGCTCGGGGTTGTATCTCTTGAACAGCTCCTCCTCCGTCGGCGACACCCACATGGTGAAGGCCGGGCCGCCAACGCAGATGGCTCCTCCGCTACAAGGCTTTGTCAGTCCGCTATTCGCAACGGGTTTTCTTCTGGGAGGGGAAGGTCTCTCGACGTACCCGAGCATCATCTTCCCCCACAGCTTCCAGTTCGTAGCCTTCTTTGCCATTGTGCCTGATGTTCGAGGGATGGAAGAGCGGTCGGGGTGCGCTGGCTCGACAAAGCTCCGGCGCTGGCGTCTGAGCTTTGGGCTTTTGCGACGAAGATGCAATCCTCTCCCAGTCGATGACGAACCTGACGCGCTTGATTGGAGACCTACCGGCTCCGTCCCGTTTGGGAAAGCGGTAGACAGCTGTCTCGCTTACCTAAGCAGATGATGTGGCTAGACGACGCATGTCGAGAACTGTGGCTTGTACAAGCCTCTGTCTTCGAATTTGTCTCATTGGCACAACAATACACCTTAGATACCATACCAGTACCATTTAGATGTTAGAACACATTAGTAACAGCATAAACCAATCATGATGTCTAGATGCTTCGCCACTCAATGCAGCTACGAGAGTCTAGTGTGGGGGACATACAATGGTTTCCACTTCGAAGCGTGTCATCGGCGGCCCCCATGGATCCAACTGTACCTAGCAGTAGCACATGCAAGAAAGAGCAGTCGCTGCAGGCTCGGGGCGCAGTAGGGCAGCCTGTTTGCTCGGTCTGGGGCTATAATCCGGTCCAACAAGGAACGTTTGGTCATTGCCGTCGTGTCGAATCACTCGCAGGCAGGCAGGCGGGCAGGCGGCGCTCCGGGATCGACGAGATGAAGAAACAACCCGACACGCCAGCGTCCGGAGCTGCAGGAACGCAAAACGCTATCCGGAGTGCCGCCCCCCAATCGCGAGTCGAAGTCGAGCGCCGGCCCCCGCGAGTTGCGGCACGATGTTGCCGGGAGCAAGGGACACAAGAGAGAGAGAGAGAGAGAGAGAGAGCGGGCGGCCTGCTGCCAAGCCCAACGCATGTGCCATTGGTTCTTGTTACTCAACCTTACGTGCCCAGCATTGTCGTCCGCCCTCTTTTTCTCCCTCTTTTGTTTTGTCCCTTTGCTCTATGTATTTACTTACCCCCCCACACCTTTGGGCCGTTGTCTGATGTGTAGCGTCGTGTCTGGTGGGTGTGTGTCTGACGTCTGCAGCCGCCGTGGCGACACCGCCTCCTTGGCTTCGGGGGGCCGTTGTAAGCTTTTTACAGCGCTTGATTGCCTGCCCAGTCGGCGGGCGGCTTCGTGAACCGAGCATTGGCGTGTAGCCCTTTTCTCTTCCCAATGCAATGGACTCCGCGGCTGTTGGGGTGGGCACGAGGGTTTGCGGCTGACGACTTGTCGTATCCACTGCTGTTTTCCTTGGCCGTACGCCGACCGGGCAGAAGGGCGCTCCTCTCTCTCCCATTCGACCTTGGGCGGTTCCCACCCCCCGGGCAGCGGCCGAGAAGTGGATGGGAGGCGAGCAGGAGACGAGCCCCCGTGACACCGTCGTTAAGCGATGCGATAGGGTACTGGTGTCGAGGCCTCCCGAGAATGGTTCGAGTGCCGATTTGACGAATGGCGTGGCTGCGAAGGCATCCGGCCACAAGGACCATCCATCTTTCCTGCCCCCTGTGGAGAAAAAATCCTTACTACACTACTACAGCTACTTCGTAATTACTTGCCTTGCGGGATGGGAGTGAGTTTCGACGAGTCATCATCGCCAGGCCCGCCCGCCAGGAGGAGGAGGAGGAGGAGGAGGAGGGAACAGGGCTAGCGGCGGTGCTTCGGGGTACGAAGTAGTGAGTCTGCGTGAACCAGGCATTTTGGTGCCCATGAAGGGGGTCCACTCAAGCGGTTCAAGCAGCAGCAGCGCTCCGAGAAACAGGGTGGAAGAGGACGGGAAGCCGGGGAGATGAGACGAAATGCGCACAGAGGCTGCTACGAAACCTGCTGGCGCGTGGCCGATGGGGACGTGTACATTACATTAGTGGCCAAGAGTGAGTCGCACCGGGTCGTCGAGAGCAGAAGGGTTCCAAGAAGTCTTGACTCTCCATTCCAAGGCTTAGCGCTCATTGACCTTTTTACATCGGCTCTCCGACATCCGATGAGGCTACAATTGTACATTCTACTCCAAGGGAACCGGTCAGTAGGAGCCGCATGGATACGGGCCAACCCTTCTGGACCCCTACAGCTTCACGGCTTGCATGTGTCATCATACTGGAACCCCTTCCTCTCGATGGCAGAGCCTAGGGTGCCAGACGGTCGAAAGGGGGAGTTGACCGGGTCCAATCAGGGTCACCACCAGGGACGGAGGAGGGGGGCGGGCTGACACGGCGCTCTACGTACTACGTAGTATGTAATACACAGTAGGTAATTGCTCTTTTTGAGGAGACATAAAAAGAGGGAGGCAAGGAGAAGAAGGGAACAAGGAGGGAGAGAGAGAGAGAGAGAGAGAGGGGGGGGGGGGGGGGCATTGCAGCATTGCTCGTTGTGCGTGGTTTCCTGGGGTCGATCCTTGTGCCTTAACAGGTCGCATTCTGTACGACCAGGTCGGGGGGAAGTCAGGGCCTGAACAGGCGGGATGCTTGCTCACTTCCTTGCCCAGAGAGGGCACGGCATTGGTTTTCTTTTTTCGTCCGTGTGGAAAGCAAACCCAAAGAAGAAGCTTCAGCGGCGGCCATCAGTCGGAGCCCCAAATCGAGGTTCAGATGTCTCTGGGCTGAACGGAAGAGGAAAACAAAGTTTGGGGGTCCATCGATCCAACTGAAGATGGCCAATCTGGGACAGTTGGAACCCCGCAAAGCACGCAAAGCGGTCGTCGTTTGGCCCGGATTGTCGCTGTCTTTTCTCATTCTGGCAAAGAGAGACAGAACAAGAGAGAGAGAGAGAGACAGACACAATCTCTCACTAAGGAGAGAGGATCCATCCTGTTCGTGGTGGAGACGGGTGTGCTGCGGGGTCCGTGGGACCCATGTAGGTACCAGCAGCAGCCATGACCTCAGTTCCAAGTCGCGACGCTGGGAGGACCCTCGCTCCAGCTGTCGGACGAACCTTTGCCTTTTCCGGAGAGCAGGCTCACTATGAACTCACGTTGGGACGTATACCTACCACACACTGAAGTAGGTACCTAGGTAGGTGTTAGAGCTCAGCTGATGGCGCAGGGCAAAGAGTGGCCCAACAAAAGCCAGCATTGGCTTGCCAGGAAGCAGTTCTATTCAGCCGCTTATATGCTTAGCAGTACTTTAGCACGCCGGTAGTACGACGTATAAATGGGCATTGCAACGGGCGGGGACGGGCGGGGAGGGTTCGGGGGCGGTGTTTCTCACACGTGCGTACGCCGCCGTCTACTACAGTAATAATGTATTTAGTGACTTTGCGGACGAGGCCCAGACGGTACCGCAGTATCGTCGATGGAGGGGGCCCGGCCCTCCGCAGGGCAGGGCACGACCTTAGTACGTAGTAAAGTAACTCTGAAGCTAGCGGCGGCAGTGCGCGCTGTGCATCCGTACCTTGCCTTAGTGAGGTACCCTATCACGTTGTTTGGGCTGGCGGGCAGCGTAAGGTGCCGGAGTAGCGTTGTATCGCGTGGATGTGTAGCGTGTGCTGGGGACGAAGGTAATCTCGGGTAGTCAATGGCGACGATCGAGGGGGTCCCCTCAGGTCGTCGTCGACGATGCAGAGAGTGACGAGATGGGGGAGCCTAGACGGTGACAGGAGTGCCTGCGGGAAGGAGACGGAAGGGGAAAAAAAATTAAAAAAAAAAAAAAAATTGAATAATAGAAATAAGGAATACAACTCAATGCCCCTTGATCTGCCGCGCGGGGTGGTGATGGTGGTGGTGGTGAGTCGGCATAAGCATATCCGTACGTGCGAGATGAACGGAAGAGGCTCCCGGGTAATAATAGCACCGCCCTATCGACGACTACACGCATAACATAGCTACCCAGTGCGACTACGACGACACGATCACGACGACGACGAGAACAAGCCGGCCGTGGCTCGGGAACCGCAACAATGTCCAGGACGATGGAGGGACACGGTCCCCGGCGGCGGCGGCTTCAGACACGGCATTGTCGGCCATGTTGCTCGGGTAGTGTAGTGTAATGTAGCGTAGGTATGGTACTATTAACGGTGGCCCTATACCGCCTATCTTGATTTATTTTTAATTCCCCCCTCTTTTCTTTCTTCTTCTTCTTCTTCTTCCGTTGGTTTGTTTCGTCAGCTCTGGCGCTTGCTTATGGGATTTGTATTGCGGCTCACAAAACACGTCGATGAGCATCGCGAACTCACGGACACGGTCACAGTCGCTCGATAGAAATTACAGTCGCTGACGTCTGGTTAACTAGTTAGTTCTTCGGTGTCTATACGTGGTAGAGTAGAGGGACATTATCTGGACTCGGTCAAAGTACCCATACATGTATACATGTATACATGCATGCATGCATTACATTACGTGGAGCATCCATCGCCCGCCACTGCGGCTGCTATACTACCTACGTACGATATAATAGTACCTACCTATTCGTATGTACAGGTGTTTTGCAACGCAACGGGGCGGGCCTGGCAGACCAGACCGCGCGAGACGACGACACACACACCGCCCGCCCATTGCTGGTTTCCCTTCTTCCTCCTCGTCCTTAATTCCTTTATGTCGGGGGGGGGGGGGGGGGGGAGGCAGCCAGCCGGCCAGCCAAAGTCCATCGTGCACTGCTTACTTCACTTCGAGGCACAGCGCCCTGCTCTCCACAAATTCGCATCTGAAGTACCTTGTAGGGCGTAGGAAGATATACATCATACAAGGTATCCGTACCTACCTACCTGGGCAAACCCTCCAGGCAAAAGTACATGTACAGGTACAGGCCCCCTACTACCTGTACGTACCAGTATTCAATTCAACTCAAACCTGCAGGTGCACCCGCCCTCCGCCTCCTTCCCGTTGCCCCGGCCTGCTCTTTCCATTCCCACACACCACGCACACAACTCACCACTTACTCACTCACTCACTCACTCATGCACGTACCTAGGTATTCGTCCAGTACACCAAACTCATACTCTGTCCACACACACACACACACACACACACATACATCAACACAACATAACAACAAAACACAACACAACACGACACGACACGATACTGCAGAGCAGACGCACTCCCCTCCGTCTGTCCCATTCGCCCTTTTTTTCTTTTCTTTTCTTCTTTTTGCATGTGGACGTGTGCATGAACCAAACCTCATCCTCGCCCTCTATCGCTTACTCCCCCCCCCCCCCTTCTCACCCTCTCTCTCTCTCTCTCTCTTCCTTCACTCCTTGAAGCACAACGGCCATACTTCTTTTTTTTTCTCCCTCCTTGGCATTTCACCAAACGAACAACGGCTACCCCAGGAACCTCGGCCATTCATTCCATTCTATACGACCAATTGCCCCCGACAAGCTCGGCCCAGCCCCCCCTCCCTCTATCGCCTTCATCCACACCACCACTACCACGACAACCCGCCACTGCCACCAATAGACGCCGTGTTCTGGAAACACCTGCGATCTCCCCTTAACGGCCGCTCTATTGATTACCTAGTCTTGCGCCCTCCATCCATTCGGCACTGCCCACCACGAGGCCCGGCTTCCTTGCTCATTTCCTCCTTTTTTTTCGTCGTCGCCTGATTTTGGTCTTCCACAACCAACCACTGTGGACTGACTGACTGACTGCTTTCTGTTCTCCTCGTCAAAGGGGGAAGAAAACCCCAACCTGAATCGTCCACTCTCGCGCATAGCCTGGCCCGCCGAAACTGTCGATCAGCATTGACACGAAACGCGCTGAATCCCAACATACAAGAGAACCAACCCCTCGCCGACCCCCGGGTCTCTCGACTTGACACCCTCAGATATGCGCCTGCGCTTATTGTAGACCGTCCATTTCCGGCAAGCTGTGGAGCTATACCTAATTTCCGTCTTTTCAGTGCCCTTATGCGACACAGAGCCGTCTAGGACCTCCCTAAACCTGCCCATTTTCGACCTCGAACCATAACACCTACACGACACAACAAAACCACCATAACCGACCGACCCAACGAGTTCTGCACCTTGTGCCCCCGTCATCATCGACAACCCAGCCTACACGGCCTCGACACGAGCAGCCGCGGTACAGCAGACGATGGCAGGATATCCGGGACAGCGCCCATACGGCGGCGGCGGCGGCGGCCCCCCCGCGCCTCGTCCTGGTCCCGGTCCCGGTCCCGGTCCCGGCCCTGCGCCTGCATCACGGGGTCCTCCTCCTCCACAGCAGTACGACAACTACCAGCAAGATGGGTACGGCTACGATTACTATGACGACGGAGGCTACGGCCCAGAATATGGCGGCCAGTACCAGCAGGATCCCAATTACGGCAGAGGCCCTCCTCCCCCGCCGAACCAAGGCTACCCGCCCCAGGACTACTATGGTGGTGGTCCTGGTCCCAATGGTCCGCCGAGGGGAGGACGCCCGCCTCAAATGGGAAGAGGCGGCGGTCCTATACCACGCCCACCGACGGCTGATGGAACTCGCGGCGCACCACCGCCCCGCGGCGGGCCTGGAGGCCGAGGAGGATTCCCCATGGGCCGAGGAGGTCGCCCTGCTCAGTTCGAACGATCTGCAAACTCTGATCCTGCACGTAAGTGTGTGCGCTGCTGCTCGCGCCTCTCTCGTATGCTGATAAATAGCTAGCCAACCGCCCTCGGCCACAAGACCCCGGACCATTGAGCCCGCCTGGTCCCCAAGGTTTCGGTGGCGCCTTCCCGGCCTTCCCAGGGCAGGGCCGCAAAACAGATCTTGACGAAGAGAATGCGATATTGAACAAGATGGCAGGAGTCGACATTTCCGGCGGTGCCCCTCGGCCGCCTGGCCCCCCTAACGGTAAGGCGCCGCCACCGCGAGGTAACCCGGAACCCCGTCGCGGCCCGGACCTAGGGTACGGACCCGACCTCCGAGGCGACGGCTACGGCCCGTCGGGGCCTCCCAGAGACGACTTTGGTCCCCCGGCGAGGAGCATGACGATGCCTTCCAACGACGGGTCTCAGCGACGCCCGCCTCCGCCACGCATGGATCCATATGGTGGGCCAGGAGGACCGCCACCGCGCAACGGAGTCCCCCCTCGACCGTCAACAGCTTCGGGCCATCGCCCGCCGCCGCAGCGTATGCATCCGAACCAGATGCCGCCGCCACCGCAGCAGCAGTACCAGCAGCCCCCGCCCCAGCAAATGGCCCCTCAATATGGCGGATATGGAGGGGAGTATGATGGGGACCAAGACGCATACCGAGATGCCAGAGCATCATTCGGTGATGTCTACGATGCCTACTACCATTCTACACGCATGAGCAACCAGAGCAATGCCAGCTACGGTCACCCTGATGGCCCCGATTACAACGCCCCGCCGCCCAATGGCCCCCGCGGTTCCTTTGACCAGCACACCAGACCCGGCATCGCCGAGCACACTCAGCCGGGCGCTAAGCGTGTCCCGGAAATGAGCCGAACCAAGTCGCAGCCGGACCTGAGGCAATCGCAGCAGGCCGTGTTTGAGATGGCTGGCGATGCTCCGCCGATGCCGCCGATGGGCCACGGTTACCAAGATGCCTACAACGCGCCCAATGGGTGGGGCCAGCCGCAAAACCCGCAGATGGGACGTCCGGGCTTCCCCCAGGGCCCTCCTGCCGGTCGCGGCCCTGATAGTTTGCCATCCCACCCGGCCCCCGTAAGACCAGGCCACATGCCCAATTCCATGGTGAACATGGGCGACAAGCCTGCCCCGATCCGCAACTATAGTGGCGCCTCCAACGTACCGACGCCTCCTGCCGGTCCAGGCGGCGCACCTCCACCGCAGCAGCAGATCTTGTCTCAGCAACCGAGCAAGTCCCCAATGCAAGAGGTCACCACGCCGGTCACTCAAGAAGAACTGGAGCGGTTGCGCCAAATAGTCAAGGGGAATCCCAATGACCAAGATTCCGCCTTGAGGCTGGCAAAGAGACTTGTCGAGGCTGCCGATGTTTTGGCCCCCGCCCTCGCGGATCCCAAGATGAAGACTCGCAGCCGCGAGAGATACTTCGCCGACGCCAGCAAAATCCTCAAGAAGCTGTCAAGCGCGCAAAACCCCGAAGCCATGTTCTTCTTCGCCGACTGCCTGGGCCGGGGCTTGTTTGGACCCGAGCCCGACAACAAGGAGGCTTTCACGCTGTACCAGTCGGCCGCCAAGCTAGGGCACGCGGCCGCGGCCTACCGAACGGCAGTCTGCTGCGAGATTGGCCACGAAGAGGGCGGTGGTACCAGGAAGGATCCCCTGAAGGCCATTCAGTGGTATAAGAGAGCTGCCACTCTGGGTGACACGCCGGCCATGTACAAGGTCGGCATGATCCTGTTGAAGGGACTTCTCGGCCAGTCAAAGAACCCCCGCGAGGCTGTTGGCTGGCTCAAGAGGGCTGCGGAACGGGCCGACGCCGAAAACCCCCACGCATTGCACGAGTTGGGTCTCCTGTATGAATCGGCTGCACCCAACGACGCAATCATCAAGGACGAGGCGTACGCGTTTTCGCTCTTCAGGCAGGCGGCCGACCTCGGCTACAAGTTCTCGCAGTACCGACTGGGTTGCGCGTTTGAATATGGTCTGATGGGCTGCCCCGTCGACCCCCGGCAGTCCATCATGTGGTACTCCCGCGCCGCACAGCAGGGCGAGCACCAAGCCGAGTTGTCGCTCAGCGGTTGGTATCTTACAGGTAGCGACAATGTCCTCCAGCAGAGCGACACAGAGGCGTATCTGTGGGCCCGCAAGGCTGCCACGGCCGGCCTGGCAAAGGCCGAGTACGCGATGGGTTACTTTACCGAGGTGGGCATTGGTGTGCCGGCTAACATGGAGGACGCGAAGCGGTGGTACTGGAGAGCGGCCGGTAAGTCCAACGCACCTGTTGAAGACGAAATGCTTTTATTGACCGATCCTTGCAGCCCAGAACTTCCCCAAGGCCCGTGAGCGTCTCGAAGACCTGAAGCGCGCTGGCAAGAACGGCCCCCGTCAAAGAGAGCGCATCTCTCGCAGCAAGATCGGCAAGCAGCAGGAGGGCGAGTGCTCCGTCATGTAGACGTCGGTCTGCGCCATACGTACCACCAACTCCCCACTTTTAACACGAGCGGTCCGGGCTGGGCTCCTGTGTCGACCGCGACGACGATCACGAACAGAGGATGAAGAGACGAAGGCGTGACCCCTCCGATGTACTTGTACGGCATCAGACGACACCAGATGTACGAACGACTCGGAAACAGGAAAGAAACGGCTTTCGAGGAGGAAGAAGAGATTGCACTGGCGTTCTGGAAACGGGGGGCGATCTTTAATTTCCTGCTTGTTGGATTTGGGAGGTCTACATATCCTTCGCCCACCTCCACAAGCCGCGACATGAAGATGTCTCGGAGGGAGGGGACACATGCCTACTATTCATGGCGGCATGTTCATACAGTCCATTTTGGCGTTCCACACATATAATTATTCATCCACACATCCGCTACAATTTGAAGTGACGAGAGACTTTCCGCATCCTGGATCGGGTAGGGCGTCAAGATGGAGACGAGGGCATTGACCGGGGAGCTTCTCGTGGTTGCCAGTCCAACCACCTCTTTCATAATGGACTCTCCCATGGTGTCGAATGCCACAACGTCGGCCCCAGCCCTTCTTGATGAACCAGGTGTGCACCGCGCCATGTTACGTCTTCACCGACGCAGTAGCCGGTCCGTCCCCGACGGCGCCCTAGACCACACCCGCCGCCGTGCAGCCCAAGCCCCATATACCTTACCTCCCTAGGTAGGTAGGCAAGTAGGTATGTACGCTACGTAATTGGTACGTATCCACCGCCGGAGCCAAAGGCAGGCGGGGGAACGGGCTGGTGTGCCGGTGACCCACCTGTACCCGAAAAGCCTAAATGCCAGCAAAATGCAAAAATGAACGACAAGTTCTTGACGCCGGCAGAGCTGTCAGACGTTCTGTCGTCTTCTGGGGGTATGGACGCCTCCCCCCCCTGAGAAAGAGTCTGAGTTGAGGATGGTGTTTGCTGCGGCCTATTTTCGGCGGACGAGGGTCACGCTCTACTTCTCCCTGGCCTCTCCCCTCTCGATACCACTCCTTTTCGAGAAAAAACCGAAGAGGGCTGTGGACAACAAAACTGTCCAGAACCCGAAATATTCTCGGGAAATGCATAGGTCATCCGGTTTAGACATGTTAAAGTTGCGGGTGTCTCTCGACGCCTCGGATGGGGTTTGCAGCGGATGCGCGACGCCACTTTGCAGGCTCTGGCAGAACACCTCGAGCTTCCTCACGGGGCCAGAGAAGGGGAAGAGTTACTCGGAACGACGATTCATGAAGAGGTTCTGTCGAGAAGTGGGCGCATGTTAGCGGTGGAAGTCCATGTGAATTTAGATCGAGTTGTTCTTTGGTGGCATATCACACTTGCCGATTCAGTGTCGTTGAAACCGACCTGTTCAATAATTCTAGCGTCACCCCCTTATCGGATACCGATCTGGCACAGCTCAAAGATCAACTTCGAAAGTACTTGAAAAGGAAACAGCTTATGGCCGACCTCGCTGCTTTCCAGAACAAGATGCAGACGACATCTCGACTGAGATTCATCGCATCGTCCCGGCCCTACCAAGACGAGAACCACCCCTACAATGACTTGGTAGCTTCCAGTAACATCCGTCATCTGGCGGGCGAGAACGTCCAGGTTCAATCGGATATTCACAAGGTCATTCGGTTCAAGGTGCAGGAACAGCGCATAAGAGACAGCTAAGTCAGAACATACAGGACAAGCTGGTAACCAGGCTCTCTGACCAAAACGTACATACAAGGTCATTCCTGGCGGTGCGAATGACATTTGAGCTCCTGGATTCGCATCAAAGGATGCACAAAGGGGCGGGGGAGCGTACCATCGATATTATACTTGCTGACATTCCTCAGCAACTTGGCGACCAGTTTGATGAGATGCTAAAGCGCAGCAAGAATGTGGAACATGCGCGGAGGCTGTTCAGCGTCATACTGGCTGTGCGAAGGACACTCGAGATTGCCGAGTTCATGGTTATCTACTCCCTGACGCAGCCAACGAGCAGCGCGGTCGGCCCGGCGCGCTCTTACGACGAACTTGAGATGCCAACCGATGACGAAGAGTTTAAGCGACTTGTGCAGTCTCTCTGCGGGCTCTTTATCAACTTTTTGGGAATTCAGTGCACCTGTTCCACCAGACCGCACGGGAGCATCTCATGGCAAAAGCAGAAGTGTCTGGTCAGATGCCCTACACTGGACCTGCGCAAGTTTGGAACGGTCAAAATAATCATAGTGGTACGAAGCAAGAGCCTAGCTGTCAGGGTTACATTACAAGGTCGAATGCCAACTTTGTCTGTGCCAAGGTCTGTCTGGACATCCTAACGTTCACTTTATAGGTGCGACTTTTCTTCACCTGGCAGTCAGGGGTTTCAGCAACGACGATTGGTGTGCGTTGAATGTGGTACTGCAGAGCGGTATGCGGGAAAAGAGTTGCGCGTTCAGTGCGGTGGCTGAACCTTCAAACGTAATGCCTGCCTTCATCTCAGTTTCGTTATTTATCGTGGCGTAGGCTGACCTTGGACAGTCCAAATATGAGGCCAAGCCATCAGTATTCAACAACGATAGGGCGTGGTCAAAAAGGATGCCGTTCGACACTCTATTCAAAACGACTTTTTCTCCCAACACGCCCTGCGATCCGCTACTTGAGGCTGTTATCAGCAAACACAAAACAACAACAGAATGTCAGGAGGCTTTGGCAGAGTACATGCTCCGAAGCGGTTCGTCAGTGAACGCAAGAACCAATGGGGGAATCACTCCCCTAATGGCCTCCGTCCGCTGCGGACGGCTGGGTCTTACCAATCTCCTGCTCAAGCACGGCGCCGACCCCAGAATTGCGGATGCTGGAGGTTGCACGCCACTGATAGCAGCAACACAGTCCAGTCGCCAAGATCTCGTCGAGGCTCTCCTCGCCTCCGGCGCCGAACCTAACGCACAGCTCGATGCTCTCGCGCCCGAAAAGTGTGGATGCGTCTCATTCATGTCAGGGCCATACGGTATGTTTGACAGGTCACAGGTGCCAGGCGCCGCTCAACGCTCTGGCAGTGGCCGCGGACCGTGGGCATTACGATATCGTAGAAGCCCTGCTTTCGCACGGGGCTGACCCGAACCTGCCCATTGTGCACCATGTGCACGGTAGGGAGCCTTCGAGACGCGAGCGGCGTCAGCAGTATGGGTTCTACACGCCGAGCTCTTCGGACACCGAGTCGGAGCCGGAGCCGGTTCGGTGGTCGGGGCGCATCAGCGTCGGCACCGCACTGACGTGGGCTCGGGGGGCGCTGCGGGACCTGTTGCTGCGGCACGGAGCGGATCCCGCCAGAGAGGAGGCGATACGGCCGTGCGACTGTCCGACAATTACAGAGAAAAAAGAGACGGACCGCGGTAGCAATAGCGACCATCTGTCAGACGACGAGACCGACACAAGCACGGACCTGCCGTGGGCGGCGTCACTCCTGGATCAGGGCACCCAGAGATGATGACAGTTTCGCGTAGTCGTGATTCTGGACTTGGGCGCCAGCGTTTGCTGCGTGTTACATGGAGACGTTAGAGGATGTAGTCTTTCTTAGTGTGCTATGCTGAAATTGACGTTACCATATAGGACGACCCAAGCCCGTCAAATCGCCGATCATCATGCGCCTTGAGGTATGCGTGCAAGTGTATGGCTGTCTTCCCCCCCGCTTACTGTGTTACTTTTATCAATCCCCATGATATCTAAACCAAGGCATCTTAGGCGTGAATAGCAGGCAAGTGCAGCAGTGTGTGTCTCGCCTCGCTTTCTTCAGCCTGCCAATTGATCATTGAGGTTTCGGTGTTATTTTACCGGCGCTAGTTGGGGTCCTTAATGGACCAGGAGGGGGGCTGAGAGGGAGGTGCTGCGCGCCAGAGGGAGCTGATCTTGACTATGGCCTGGACCAAGGCTTCACAGGCATGGAAAACCACATCTCGCACCCGGAGAGACATATAGAGAAGCAAATAATTTGATGATTATGTGTGAGGGCCATAGGGTGATTAGGTGGGCAGGCCGTTCTCATTGTCCTTGAACACACAACAAAGATGTAAACCCATATACGCTATAGCCACGCCGGGCCAGCATCCAAAACCCCCAACAAACAAGCATTCAACTCCTCTGCTATCCAATGTCTACTTTCCCAGCCTGTTACCTCACCTTCTGCCGAGTATCTCACACCACAACGTCATCCTTTCATCTCCAGAAACTTTCTCCTGTTAACTTCTTCTGACGTTTGGGTCGCAACGACGTTGTACGAGGAATACTATTCGCCGTTCTACTAATTTGCCACGTTTCCCAGAAGTTTGATTAACTGCCTGTTGGCAGTTTCAGGCGCCAGGCCACGTGCCTCGGGCTGGATCGTAGTACTTGACACCTTCTTTTACATAGGTAACTAGGTAGACACAACTCGGCGCCACCACCGTCCGCTCCTCTAATAACAGCCCAATGTACAAGTAGACAGTCAGCCACAAATCTCTTTGTAGTTCCACGACATTTATTCAATCATGTAGGTTCTTCGCTGATCGGCCGGCCCGCTTGTTGAATTGTTTTCAGTGCCGCGGCATGTCCTTCGCCTGCTGCCACCCAACACGTGACAGGCAAGACTCACCTGAGCCATTGGACGACACGGCATATGTATGCTAAGACGACATTGAACCATAAGCATATTTTATGCGCTTAATTTGGTTCTGGTAAAGAAGGAGCTCGTTTAAAGCAGGCCACGTTTGCGAAATTCATTCTTTTTAGAGAGTACTTTTTCGGATTTCCATGACAAGTTAGTTGCTGGGTCGAGTGTAAGTCGAGGACGGGCATCATAACATTTTTCAGTACTCCATGCCGGGGTCTGGTCTCTTTCCTCGGTGGTGAGCGTCCGTTGTGGACCAGGCTGGCGGACGGGCTGCTTGTCGTCGGCGCATGCTTTGCGGATCAAAGACTTTGACTGTTGGTACATGGATTGTCACGGTTCGTTGACCTGGCATGCCACGTCCCTCACATCCTTCAGCCCCAAAGGGCGTTCCGTTGGTGATGCTCGCCTGGTATCCTGCTTCCGGTATGCAGCAGATGTGCGACCAACAGATCGCGCGGCGCATCACGCCACCCCCACACACACACACTTTTGCGGTGGTTTTATCTCTGGGTTCTTTACCTTGACCAATCGGGCTGGCTCCCTAGAGCTTGACAACTGGCTTGCTTCCGCGGGCCAACCGACAGGCGGCTCGACAATGGGTGTGCGGGCTTTGTTCTAATTGCCCGACGATTGACAGCAAGCCTCGTCCTGCCCAAAAGTCTAGGCTTGAAGAAGACGTGGATTGCTATCTGCCTATAATTCTGCATCGGACGAACTTCCTGCAGCAGGTCAAGACCTGCAGGGATAGTGCCGTCTTGATGTGTTGATCGATGATCTATTCTTAACCCCAGCATGTACGACTGGCAAATTTGTAATTGTAGTCATAAGTGCTCTGGCCGGGGACATAGATATTTATACGGCTACACTCCAGCCTTGGGTGCCTGACCATATTCTTCTCATACCAACACGTGTGATGTCTTCTTATATCTGCAATCCTTCCCAGACATCAATCCTAAGATAGCTTTCATCTTCATCCGATTTGCCACTTCTGACATCATGGCCTCTCAAACGGAGCCTTTTCAGCTTGCAGAGAGCTGTGTCAAGCTTTTCCAGATTATTTCTGCCGATACTTCCTTCAGCTATCTCCAAACTATTGTCGTTGAAAACGAGCGCCTCAGAACCAGGACCGCCGACCTTCAGACCGCATACGATGTGAATCTCCAGACCCTGACGGGCCTCCAGAGAGACGTGGCTGCGGAACGCGGACGGACGGCAGCGAAGAACAACGAGCTCGAAGCCTCGAAAAGCACGGTGGCCGAGTTGAACAAGAAGATTGAACAGACCGAGGCAGCTTTAAAAGAGAAAGAGTCGCAGCTTACAGCAGGCGCGGAAGAGATTTCGAAGCTGCAAGGAGAGTTCAAGAAAAAGGAAGCTGAAAACGAACAGCTGCAAATGGCTCTCAAGAACGCGTGTTCGGAGGTTTCGAAAGTGAAGAAAGCTGAGCACGAGGCTCAGGAGAAAATAAAGACACTGCGAACAGAGCTGGATAAGAGCGAGACCCGGTTGAGCAAACTCGACAGTTTTGCTGTGAAGCTCGAACCAGAGCCCTCTGGTGCCACGTACGTTTACCTCACGAGACTTTTTCTACTGCCCTTCTAACATGTGAAACAGTCGGAATCAGCTAGATGTTATATTCAAAGATTCATTCGCCTTGATGCGCAAGTACCTCGGAAACGACCTTGCAAACGACGTGTTGAGCGATTCCTCCCGGTGGAATGAGGTACGCAACCACCCCGCGGTCAATCGAAACATTCCTGTCCCTTCGTCGAACTCGCCTCCTGCCAAAAAGATGCGAGTTGTTGCTTCCTTGGCTATTCTCGCATTCGCGTTGAGCGAGCACGTCTTCCAACCGACCTACCTGCTAGACAATAACGAACTGGCAGGCCTGCTGGACTACCTCACAACAGCTTCAGACTTTGAAAAGGACATGGAGGCGCATCTTCGTTCGGTCCTTTTGAAGTTATGCCCGTCAAAGCATGAATCCAATGCTTCGGAACGAGCAAAGAAAGCCAGCAATGATCTCATCAGGCGCGTGGGTCCTTTGCTGCCGGAGAGCAAGCGGGACGAATTCGCATCGGCGCTTGAAAAGATCTGTCAGGGTGCGGCCCGTTGCTGGGCACACGTACAACGGCTGGTCGACCGAGTCGATCCTGTCACTAGATTCGAAATGACCGCCGACATGGACGCCTGGAAGCTGATGGAGCTTCCGGGAATGGACGGCGAGCCATCCAAGGCGCGAGGATCCCCCTCGCCTGGCGGCAAGAAAAACGGCGCACAACCCAAAACTCAGGCGTCCGGATCCAGCTCGGGGGCGGTCGAAGACGTCGTGGCTGTCGTGTGGCCCGCCTTCATCTTGTTCGACGAGCAAGAGACGCTGCGCGAGGGGCTGGTGCTCAAGGGCTCCCAGGTCGAGGAGGCCAAGAAGGAGGAGAGTTCTGGGTTCAGGTCCGGGGCCAGGCGGATGACGAGGCACAACTCGCGGAGGCAAAGCACCCAGAACGGGGGCGATGCGGCAGAAAGGAAGGCTTTTTTATCCGGAGGAGCTGGCGGGCCATAAGGAGGCGGCTGCGTCCGTGACTGTGGCTGTGTGTGCGTGGTTGGACATGGTCGATTCTGTTGTTCCTCGAGCGTTGCGTAATCACGGGTGGACGGGGTGGATTACGGCTCTTTGTTTCGGAGCACCACTATTGTAAACAATTTCAGCTCTGGTAATAGTGGCCTAAGATGGCTGCGAAATTGATTGAGCATCATGATATCTTGCAGCCGCAAGAAGAGCGAGCTATTGCGTCGATCTCTGAGTGTTTCTCACAACCACATGCCATATCAGGTCGGGGCATCGGAGCGATGCCCACTCTGATCAGGGTTACACCAATAAACAGTGGTCGGTTATGGAAGCAGGCGGGAATGCCCGCGAGCCTGCATGAAGGCCCCCGACTGATCTCTCGAAAATGCATGGTTGCTGCTGGAACCACGTTGCTTACTGTTGTTGGTTAGAACTGCAATTGGTCGAGTATTGGACTTGGGTAGGCAGACACGGGAAGTTATCAACCCCACCAAGGTAGATAGAGAGCGCCAAGGTAATAATCGGTTGGTTCATCTACGTCGACCTCAATATTCCATAGGTGCCGAGCTTTGCCCGGTCCATGTTGCAACCGAACGTCTGTCTGCTGCCTGTGCCGTGCAGATATTCAGCTTTCTGCACCGCGGGAACCTGTCCTCCACCGTCATTCGTGAAATTTACCAATACAACCACTCATTGTATTTGTATATTTTGAGACCTAAAGCTGTTGTTGATAGGTGTCTTCCCTACTCGGTCACCCTTAACGGTGGCGAGCCAGGTTGCTGCACATATATTGATATGGATGAATAATTTACCCGCTTAGCGCCCTTTCAAAGGCATCAAGAATGTCAAGTGCTCCCGTTGCTTTATGTGGTGGCCGTGTTCAGCTGCGTGACCGCGTTCGCATAGGCTTTATTCGACTTGGGCTTTCTATTCTATTCGCCGCCGCTGGGAAGACGGCATTCTGTAGGGCGGCTGGCAGGGCACGTTGCAAGGCAGTTTTTAGGTGTGAGAATTTTGCAGCTATGATCAGGCTGACGTCCATGCCGATCTTCTCGAACGCTCAAGTTGGAATTCAGGACGCATCCGGCGATCATCATGCCAGAGACTCGGCTCAGAGCCTTAGGGGTGCTCAAAGCACTAGCGGACGCCTCGAATCCGGCTTCATCTTCAGCCTCATAAGCCAAGTTTTATCCAACTCTGTCGTCATACCTCAAGGTTTCTGTAAGAGCACAAGATTTTCTGTCTGGCTTCGCCGTGAGGCGTTCGTTACCCCCCTGTCTTACTTTAACGGCGAGGGGGGTAGAGTAGAGAGAGGAGAAATTGCGCCACACAGCACCACCGACGACAGCAGACGATGCTCTTTTCTTGGCCCCGGTAGCATTCCAGGCAGCTTTTTTCAAACTAATGTATTCCGGCAGCTCTGACTATCAGCGCTTCTCTTTTCCCTTGGGTTGGGGACGTTTCTGCTATATAACCTGCACACTCATATAAGGACTCTATCACATCAGTCTTGCTGTCGTACTCCCTTTCAATGCCCCACAACCGAGAGTCGTCTGGCCTGAGCCACAAATTATATCACAATGCTACTGAACCCCATCTTTCTGGCCGTTGCCGGCATCTTCATTCACTTTGCACTAGCTAATGAAAACTTAACCCTTCCTGACGAAGCCGCCCAGCTCAACTCCCTCTTCCTGGGCATGCGGTCGTTTGGAGTCGACATCACCGTCGCCGCCGTTAGCTCATGTGATGCGCGCTCATTGAAGCCATGCGGCAACGGCAAGTGTATCCCTTATGATGGCACCTGTTGCTCTGGAGGAGGGTACTGCGAGTCCGGCAAGTACTGTACCGCCCTTGGATGTTGCCCAGTCGGCAAAACCTGCTCTGGCTCCCTTCAGGGGTGCGGAACTGGGAAAGATAACTGCAACGGGAAGTGCATGCCCGCCGGAAGTGTGTGCTGCCCTAGCGGTGGTTACTGCGAAGCCGGCGAAACGTGCCAGACGGACGGGTGTTGCCCCTCGGGGGCCGTGTGCTGCCCTGGTGGAGGACACTGCGACGCCGGAGAAACATGCACGGCAGACAGGAAGTGCAGAAAGTCCAGCGGAGGCGGTGGAAGCGGCACGGGGCAGTGTGGCACCGGAAAGACGGTCTGCGGGTCTCAATGTATGCCGTTGGGCGCGACTTGCTGCCCCAGCGGCAAGTACTGCGACGCGGGGGAAACCTGTCTCTCGGGGGGCGGGTGTTGCCGATCCGGCACCGTCGGCTGCGGTTCCTCCAAGTGTATTCCAGCGGGCACTGTGTGCTGCTCCGATGGCACCTACTGCGACGCCGGCGACACATGTATAGGGAACGGGAGGTGTCGACGGGGGAGCGCAGCTGGTAACGCCGGTGGTGATGGAGCCGAACGCAGCACGACGTCAGGTCAGCAGGAGAGGACGACGACCTCTGTCACCAAGACGACGACATCTATTACCAAAACGACGACGTCTTCGACCTCGTCAGCAAGGATAGCCAGCGGCTTTGACTCTGACACAATACCGACCCCTAGCATACAGGCCAGCGAGCAGTCCGAGACGCGGAGACCAACAATTGGAGGATCTACTTCTGCCGCAGTGGGCGGTTTGCACATGATACCTGGGCTCATGGTAGAGGTTGCCGCAGTTATTTGGGGTGTGGTGATAGTGCTCTGGTAAATGCTCGCAGTGAATAAGAAGGGCTCCCGATGATTGTGTTCCTGCGATCATCTATGGCCTTTCATTTGTTGAATCTAGCAGTAAGCCTTCCGAGGTTTCCAGGTGTCTGCTCGTTCATATGTCTTTTTTCTTGTCGGGATGGCTTATGAGGCTGTGGGTAAATCTGACAACGCTGTTGAATCATGGCTTCTGCTCTAACATGCGTATATCTTGTCTAGCCCCCTAAGTAGATGAGCCATGGACAGAAGTGTCTCGCACATTCGCTGAATTTTCAGGTGTATCAGACTCTTTATCGGAGTAAGCTTAATGCCTTGGGTCACCTCAATGTCTTTGCAACGGTAGCTTTCTTTCTACAACATATGCCAATTTGTGTGATGTTCAGCTGCAGCTCTGTGGGTACAGAATTTCACCGAAAGGGTTTGAACTGCAGAAGGCTGTGCCCATCTGAAGCCTCGTTCGATGATTCTTATCATGTTGCATTGCGCCTTGATATCAGCCCATGCTAGCTGATTCTCACGTCGGCGTGAGGCTGGTATTGAAAAGACCCAGGGGTCAAACTGATGCGGCCACGGCCAACGGACTGCATGGAAGGGCAATGATTCAGAGCGAACGACTGGATTGGAGGCAAATCCAAGATGAAAATCGCTAGCAACGAAGTTGCTGAAAGAAATCTGACAGGTCGACAGTCTCGGTCCCCTTGTAATTGGCAACCCTCATAGACTCTGTGTGTCAAATCTGCACTACAGATTCAAGACAACAAAGAGCAGCAAAGGGTCACAAAGGGCAACATAATGTACCAGTACTAGAGGAAGGCCCTCACTGAGTTGTTCTGTGCTCCAGGGGCTCTGCTGTAGGACCATCCCCATATAATTATCCAGCGTTTAACTTAAAGATCTTGTAATCCAGAGACCAATAGTTCCATCATCAATAGGTAAACCATGGAGACTTCAACACGACTAACCCCGCGCCGACTACCCAAAATTTCACGGTTCAACTCACTTGCCTTCGAGAATTTCCAGGCGACGCAAATGACATAGTCCAACATGGTAAGTCACTCGACTTACACACTCTCTTTGAGTACAGCTGCTGATCTTGACTTGATAGTCTGCTTTACCTTCCACAGCCCGAAAGAAACTCACCCACGATGCCTACCGCATCGGTCGGATTTGCCCACTTCAAGTCGAACTGCAAGCCGCCCTGGCTATGCTTGACGAGGTCCACGAGACACTGCCGCAACCGCGCACAGATCCCACCGTCTACAAGCTGGGAAGCATCAACGGCCACAACATTGTAATCGCTAGCTTGCATCAGTCTGGAAACTGCCCAGCCGCCATGGTAGCCACCCACATGCAGTCAACTTTTCGTAACCTGAACTTCGGTCTGCTGGTAAGTATCGAGGGCGGCGTGCCTACCGAATCAGAGGCTGGAATGATACGGCTCGGCCACATCGTTGTCAGCAAGCCCACGGGTGCCCACTCCGGCGCAGTCAACTACAGTCACGGAAAAGCAAAGGATGGTATCTTTGAGCGGACCGGATACATCAACAGTCCACCTGTCGCCCTTCTCCAGGCCGCGCTGAGCCTTGACATCGATCTGGAAGCGTCGGATGACTGCCCTATCTAGAGGAACATCGAGCGGATCCTTGTGAAACGCAAGCTGCGGACCAAGTACCAACACCCGGGTGTGTCCAAGGACCACCTGCATCGGCCCCAAGACGAAGAGACGGATGATATCATCGTTCATCGAGGTACTATTGCATCAGGCCAGCTTCTGCTCGGAGATGCCATTTTGCGGGACAAGCTGGCCAAAGAGCACGGCGTGCTTTGTTTCGAGATGGAGGCGGCGGGAGCCCTCACAGATTTCCGATGCCTTATCATTAGGGGCATCTCGGACTACTGTGACGCGTTCAAGAATGACGACTAGCACGGCTTCGCCTCGGCGGCGGCGGCGGCCTATACAAGGGAGCTCTTTTTCCACCTGCCTGTTGCGATGGAGGAAAGGTACGACTCATCACATTGATTAAGCCCGTTAGAATTTTGATAGTTACTAAAGTCTGCCACCACACAGTGTTCAGCCTCGTCACTTCGTCGTACCGTTCACGCGAAACCGCGAATTTGTAGGGCGAGAGATATTCATCGAGGAGCTCCGCGCGAAGCTCTGTGTCGATGACGGTCCACGGCGCATCGCTGTCACTGGCCTTGGCGGTATTGGCAAGACCCAGGTCGCCCTGCAAATGGCCTTCTGGTTTAAGGAGAACCGGCCAACGTGGTCCATATTCTGGGTGCCGGCCTACAGCATGACCGCCTTCGAGAAGGCTTGCAACGACATTGTCAACAGTGTGGACATCCAAGTAGCCAAAGACGAGGATGCGAAGGAGGCTGTGCAGCGATTTCTCAATTCGAGGGATGCAGGAAACTGGCTGCTCATCGTGGACAACGCCGACGATGACCACACGATGTTCCGGTCAGATGGCTCGCCAGGGATTAACAAGTTTCTTCCGGCAAACGAAGATGGGCGTATTATGTTCACATCGCGGTTCAGGAAGCTTGCATCCGAGCTTGCGGGCAAAGAAGTCTTTGAATTACAGAAGATGTCCACACCCGAAGCCAGGAGATTCTTCGAAAATGCCATGCCGAGGGAAGAAACGCTACCTGATGAGTTGGTCGAGGAACTCCTCGCTCAATTGGAACATCTTCCTCTTGCCATATCCCAAGCAACAGCCTATCTCAACAACAACTCCATCTCGACGTCCCTTGAGGACTATTTGTCAATCCTCAGGGGCACAGAGAAGGAAGCAGCCGGCCTGCTGGGCCGTGAATACCGAGACCATACGCGTTACGATGACGAGGACACTGGTCACGCCGTGGCAACCACGTGGCTCGTATCCTTCAGGCACATAGGGCAGATGAACGACTCGGGGGCGGCAATCAACCTGCTCAAGTTCGTCTCACAGATTGGGCCTACATCTATCCCGCTGGATCTCCTACCCCAAGGGAACACGAAAGAAGACCTTAACTATGCTATTGAGACCTTGGCCAGTTTTGCATTCCTTAGTAGACGAGCTGGCACCGACTTGTTCTACATGCACCGTTTGGTTCATCTCGCCAGCCGCATCTGGTTCGAAAAGGAGGGATTGGCGGGTGACAACCGTCAATTTGCACTGACTCATACCGCGAACATATTTCCCTTTGCCGAACGGGAGGATGGCACATTATGGCAAGCATATATGCCCCACGCACTCAAGTTACTCGAGTTGAGGGACGCCGATCGAAGTTGGGGATCGGACGAAGCACAGTTAGCAGGATTGATGTCGGAGTGCTTGATGGAGGGTGAGCGATTCCGAAAACCGACCAGGCTCTTGGAAGATGCCGTGGCAGCCTGCCGTAGGACATTAAAGCCAGACGCAAGCTTGCTGCTTATGCTGCAGAGCAGACTCGGAAAGGCCTATAGATTTGAAGGTCAACTCAGAAAGGCAATTGAGCTCCTGGAGCACGTCTTGGAGGTATCGTCGGAGTCGGCCTCCCCGACTCTGAACCATGACCAGTGGCTGTGGATGCATCAGTACAAACTTGCATGCATATATCGCATGGATGTTCATTTCACCCTGCTGCCCGAGAGGTTGATGCGAAGCGTACATGATGAAAGCAATCCAACCCTATTCCCCGTCCTGCAAGAGCGTGCGAGATCACAAGCCCATTCTTCGCTGCTCTGGAGGCGCAATACGGCGACGGCACGTTTCTGTTCAGGTCCCGAAATGAACTCGTTACTGCATATATGCACGATGGCCAGCTAGAGAAAGCCGCCAAGCTTCTCGAGCTCCTCCTCAAACCAACCCAAGAGTGGGAGCCCCTGTTCGGCTACCACAATCGAATTATAACACTTTCCAACTTGGCGGCATTTCATTTATTCACAGGGCAGCTGGGAGAGGCTGCAGAAATGACAGGGCGCCTCTCATCAAGGTGTCAGGACACGCAAGCGGAGAATCGCGATCTTCTCTCGGCGCTGCAGGTATCCCTCAGCAAAGTATATTTCAAGACAGGTCGGCACGAAGAGGCGGCGGAGTTGATGAAGCGTTCCGGACGACTAAATGGCGAGATGCAGTCAGAAGAGCACCTTTATATGGAGTCGCAGCGCACTCTTGTCATGCTCCGCCATCTTCCATGCGGCCACTGGGCAGGTCGACGTGGCGATTGAGGATCTCAATCGCGTTGTGGCGGTTCGCAAGAGGACACTGCCCGAAGACCATCCTGATCGAATAGCGTCGGAACGCGACCTTGCACGGATGGTTCAGAGCATGTCGTGAACTCACAATGATATGTCGCGAGCGACGGGTACATGAGAGACTTTGCCAGTAACGCCACAAAACCTATCACCATGGGGCAGAAGGCACGGTACGAATTCTTCTGTAGATTTAACTTTGCAAATACATGGGTTTTCGGTTCTGGCCCATGCTCATGATGTTGGTTCTGCGACGCCTGGCCGGCCGGGCCTGTGATGCGTTGCCGAAATAGGAAACTCGGTGGTGCCGGGTCGGAGTGGGGCAAATGGTTCGGAGGCAACTACGGGCACGGGCCCGGTATCATCCGGGCCGGCCGCCACGTCGTGGACGAAAGACGGCTGGAGCACACGGATCGAGAGCGCATCCGATCGAACAGCCACTTGATTCGTTCCGCCATGGGCTGGAAACCGGCGCCCAGCAGACGGCGAAGTTCCTAGGTGAAGAAAGAAACCTCTCATTACCACTTTAGGCATCGAGCAATCTGCATCCCAACTCCCCCTCAGAGGACCCGCCCCAAGCACCCGGGACCCCGGGATGCACAAGCGCAAGAGCTCCGACCCCCGCATGCAATCCCCGCTAAAAGAGCGACTCGCCAGCGACTCACACGACGGGCGGGAAGATCATGTTGCATCCTGGCGGTGCGGAAGAAGGTCCCCCGCGCAGAATGCTGACCGCCTGTCTACGCTCACTCACCCGACTCCTTATCTTGCACGCACTATACCTCGGCCATCTCATAACATCTCACGTCCTCCCATCGCACTCCATCATAAACTACCTTCTCCCCCATACATCTCACATCCTCATGCCCTCTCAACCTCCTCCCGCCACCGAAGTATACCCCAGCCCGCCTCTCAAACATCCTCTCCCTCCGCCCTCCCCAGTCAACCCTTCGCCCCAGCGACTCGTCTCGGCGAGATAAGGCAGACAGCCTACTACACTCACCTCTACAAGAGCTTCCTCGCACAAGGACAGGGGCGGCCGACAGCGGAAGCGCTTCACCATCCCACAGGGGGGAGCAACAAGGGGCGCCTTCTTCTTGCGACATCCCCTCAATGAATAGGGGTAGCGTCACGGGATAAACGCCCATCACAAGACATGCCGGCCTCAGACGGCACCAAGGCCTAAACATTCAAAAAGTCAAATAGATAGATAGATACAGCCTTCTTCATACCTTCGTACCTCACATTACGCCACACGCACTCACTCCACAAAGGCATTGGCAATGGAATTTATATTCCAAAAGGCGTCCGCACCCCTCTCCTCCCTCCGCCCCTCTATGGGGAAATAAGACGACGGGTATAATAGCCACCGCACCCACCCCCTCCCCCTCTCTGTTCTGGCGGCTCTCTACCGCCATATCTACCTACGCCTTCGCTCTTCCCCCCCGCCCTTCTTTGACCTTTGACCTCCTTCTCTCTCTCGAGATGGGCCAAGTCGGCTAACGAGCAAACATTTCAAATCTGACAAAAAGAGCAACAAAAAAAGAGAACAATAATCAGAACGAGTGTGTTGAGGTCCCCCCGTTTTTCCGCCGGGCCGTTTGTGAATATTCCGGCCATGCTGCCCCAAAAACACCGTCCCAAGTGTTTGCCCAAGAGCCCAAGAAACCTCCAATTACGCCATTTGTGTCCCCATCCTCCCCATGCGACCTGTTTCGGTCGTGCACGAGGCGAAAGCTCAGAATTGCCACCATAAAACCAGAGAGAAAAAAATCGCAAAAGCAAGATTCGTACGCGTAGGGCCGGATCACCTGTTGCGGTCCTCCTGCGACGACCGGCTGGTGCGGGAGGATGTCCCGAAGCTACCCGATAACAAGCCTAGCCATCCATCAGGCCGGTTCTGGCGTCCTCTAGGCGCGGGCGAGAGAATCCCCTGCTCAACGTCCTCGCCCCGGTCCCTTGAGCCAGATGCCTCAGCTTCCACCTCGTCATCAGAGTCGTCGTGGTACGGCTCGTACCGAGGGCTGGACGGAGAGCCGCGCGCCAGAGATCGCACGACGTCGCCCTTGCAAATGGGGCACGTGCGACGGCGTGTCGTCAGCCAGGGTGTGCTAGGGTTCGTTAGCAAGACGTTACAAATCTCTCGAGATAAATGCCACTTACATGCACTCGACGTGGAATTCGTGGCCGCAGGGCAAGCTCATGACGCGGCTGACGCCATCGACGTACTCCTCCAGACACACGACGCACTCGACTTGCCGGCCCATGAACTTCTTCCACTGGCTGGAATAGCTGCCGTTGGGCTTCTCATGCTCGGCCCTCAGGGGCGACCTGGGCATTTGAAGGGCCGAGTTGACGGACAACAGGCTCTCCGACTCGGGGATGCCCGTCGTCGTCCTAGAACGGGGCCGTGGCCGTGTAGGGGTCTGCTGCAGCAGAGGCGTGGTGGGGGTCGGAGTCGTGGGCGAAGGCAGCCTCGGCGAGGGCAGAGGCGAGGCCGCAACGGTGTGGTAGGTGCGAACGGGCAGGCGCTCGACGACCGACTTGGGCGCCCTCCAGCGTCTCCTGCGGATACGCGCGCGCAGGATGAGCAGCGCGTAGACGACGCTCAAGGTGATTAACGGGCTGACCACGAGGACCAGTAGGGTGTCGAAGAAGGGGCTGGAGCTGGTCGAGGGCGTAATGGTAACCCAGAGACCGTCATGTCCGATTGGCTCGTTGTCGTCGCCATCGTCGGGGCCCGGCTTGTGCGGCGCGGGGGGCTCCCTGGTCTTGTCTGCCTTGGAGAAGTCGGCGCCGTCGTCGTCGCCAAAAATCTTTGACATGATGCCGTTGTGGGCGGAAGACTCCTTGCCGGAAGAGGCAGAGCCCTTGGCCGCGACAGCAGGCGTGTTGGGGTTGTACTCGCCGCTTCCGGGGGTGATGCTTCCACCCTTGGGGCCGCTGGCGTCCTTGCCTCCCTTTGCGCTGCTCCCTGGCTTGCCGGCCTGCTCGGCCTTGTCGACGACTCTGTCCTTGGAGGTCGGCGCATCCACCAGGTCGGGGTCCCGCCAGTCCTGGACGCCGATTTGGAAACTGTCCTCGTTCTTGCGGGGCTCGGAAGCCTTGCCCTTGCCCCTCTTGGCGGCCTTGCCGAGGCTGTCGCGGATGGTCCTGTCCTTCTCCTCGCTCCAGTCGTCGACGAGGACCCAGTTATGGCGCCCGCTGCTGGGAGGCTGGATGCTGCCGTCGGCGGACCGCGAACCGCGACCCCAGGTAAACAACCAGCGGAAGAAGCCGCCGCGGGGGCTGCTCGTCTCCTCGGTCTTGGTGGCCTTGGCCTTGGCGGCAGCCTTAGCCTTGGTCTTGGGCGGGGCCGTGGACTTGGTCTTGGGGGTCAGTGTGGACAGCGGGGCGGCAGCCTTTTGCTTGTTCTTGCGGTTCTTCCGGCTCGCGGCGTCGGAGTGCAGAACCTTGAGGGCCGGGCGGCCGTGCTCGTCGATTGTGTCCTCGATGTAGCTGCCGGGCTGGGTCAAGGAGGAAAGCAGGTGGGCGGTGGTGCGAGTGGTGAAGACGGAGGGGATGGAGACGTTGGAGGTGTCGCCCCTGGCGAACATCTGAATCAGAGGCCCGCCCTTTGTGTTGTCGCCGACGATGAGGGCGATGGCGCCGCGGCGCTGGGCCCACTTGGCCTTCTCGAGGAAGCCGCAACCGCCGCGACTGAGCAGCACGATCTTGCCGGCGATCTCCGCGGCCTCTTGTATGGACTGGATATCGGCGTGGGTCGACTCGGCGGGGACGGCGCTGTCGTGGTGGTTCGGCTGGTGCTTCCGGGCGAGGCCCTGGTGGAGGTAGTCGTCGGTGCCGTCGTCCAGGGGGCGGATCTTGGACCTGAGGCGGGTGGTGGGGGGGACGGCGTCCTTGTCGGCGGTGGCGACGTCGTGGTCCCGCTTGCGGTGGGCGGGCTTGCCAGCAGCAGTGGCAGCCTTGGCGTCCGACTTGGAAACGGCCTTGGAGGCGGACTTGAGGACGGCGTTGGCCTTGCCGTCCTCCCAGCCGGGGATGTCGGTGCAGCCGAGCTCGCCCTCGCCCTCGCCGTCCTGCAGGTTATCGTCGGCGAAGCCGCTGCCGATCCATAGCTGGCCGCTGAGTCCCTTGTTGGGCAGGCTAGGGCCGAAGGCGGCGGGGCGGGCGACGAAGGATGTGCTGTTGTCGTCGGTCAGGCTGATGGCGGCATTCGGGGTGAAGATGGAGAAGGGCGCGGTGAAGGAGAAGAGGCTCTGGAAGCGCGAGGGCGAGGCGGAGGCCGGGGCGACGACGGTGTGGGAGCGGGCCAGAGAGACGACGGAGCGGCAGAAGAGGAAGAGGGAGGCGACGAAGAAGAGGACGACGATGGCTATTCTAGGAGTCCGCATGGTTGGATGTCGTGTCGGGTCGTGTCGGGTCGTTAAGAATACGGGAGAAAGGAAATGCGAATCAGGGCGCGTCTGTAGAGATAACGGGCGGGGGGTGTCTGTCTGTCAGGCGCCCGGCGCGGCCAGGCAGTCGAGTCTGGCGATAACGGCAGCGAGCGAAAAGGCACTCGAGTCGATTCGAGGTGGCGGACCGACCGGCTGCTGTCAGTGGCTCAGCGGCAATCTGCGCAGAGTCGGAACAAGCGCAGAGTCATGCGGCGGAGAGGGGAGGAAAAAGAAGAAGAATCGGCCGTCTGCGGTTGTGTGTCGAGGCTGAGAAATCAGGCGAGTGCGGGAGGGGGAGGGGAGGATAGGAATCGCAAGGTATTTACAAGAGGGGCGGAGGGTGGTCGGGCAGCAAGCAGCCTCCTCTGTCGGTGTGTGTGTGTGTGTGTGTGTGTGTGTGTGTCGCTCTATGTTCTGTCTCGGTCTTGTGATGTGCTGCGGGAAGCGTCGGGCTAAGCAAGCAAGCAGGCAGGCAGGCAAGCAAGCAAGAAAGAAAGAAAGACGAAGAATTGGGGGGCCTAGACTCTTTTTTGGATTGTTATTTTTTTGGGGGGAGCTTGTGCCTGGTGGTGTGTCGATCAGGTTATTTTAAAGAGGACGGACCGTCGCCGATTTTTCGAGTTGGAGTCGATTTCGAAGCAGGTCGATGGATGGATGGATGGATGGATGGAAGTGAAAGCAAAAGTGTGCACGCAGCGCAGAGCGGTGCAGCGCCAGACATACATACAGACATACGATACCTACCTACGCCGTATAATATCTAGGTAGCTAGCTAGCAGCGAAGGGAAAAGAGAAGCAAGCCGGCCGCGGATGGAAGAGGTTGGACGGATGGGATGGGATGGGACGGGACGGATGAGTGGATGGATGGATGGATGGATGGATAGGGAGGCCAACACCTGATTACCTACTTACTGCCTTGTAATAGGTATGGGATGTACGATGTATGTAGGTAGGTAGCGCTCTCTCTCTCTCTCTCTCTCTCTCTCCCTCGTCGCTGGGCTCCCAACTGTGCGCTAGTAATTGTTGTGTAGGTAGGTAGGTAGGTACCTACAGCCAACTACCTATGGAGGCAGTAGAGGCAGGTACCCACCCACCCACCTACCTACCGACGTGGGCGGCGTTGCTGCTCGGGGGCCGAGGCCTCTGGTTCTTTCCTTCTTTCCTTCTTGTCATTATTACCTCCGTGCCTTCCCTGCCTTGCCTTACCTTGCACCTTTGCCAACCCAGGTACGTACTGGGGACACGTATATGTACAAGTACCTAGTGTACCTATTCGTAGGTAGATCAGGTAGGCAGGTAGGTAGGTAGATACCTAGGTAAGCACCTGAGATATGTACGTCGGCCGGTCGGTACCTTAAAATAGGTCGGCCCTACGGTACATAAACTAGTGCTGCGTAAACGCCTGCAAAAGCGCACCCAGAGGGCGGTAGCGTCATCCAGCATACCTACGAATAGGTACCTAGCCTAGGTATGTACGAATACTTGGTAGGTGCTTGCTTGCTTGCTTGCTAGCTCAGTAGCGTGGTGAGTTGCAGCCACACTAGTAGATGAGCCCGGGCGTCCCATCTCCTCATGCCCGTGCCGAGTGAAGTGAAGCGACCGACTGACTGGGGTGTGCAGGTCAGGTCAGGTCAGGTCAGGTCAGTCACTCCCCACCATCTTAGGTACTTTGTATTCATCCATCCAGGCCTAGGTAGTATGTAGGTACCTGACGTATATGTACCGACTGCGCAAGGAGTGGTGTACGGATACGATACGGATACATGGCACACCGTTCGACACCGTTCGACATCGCTCGAGAGGATTCCAGCGGTTGTGGTGGCGGCAGCGGCAGCGGCAGCGACGATATTCTTCTCAGCTGTTCTCGCTGCGACATGAACCACCCATCCATCCACCCACCCTGGTGCCTTGGTGACTGTAGGTCCTCTACGGATACCGCCATACAGGCATTCGCGAGTTGAGGGTGTGGCCAGGGGGCATGGTAGCTGGTATGGCATGGTATGGCGCTGATATGGCCGCCGCGCCGGCTTTGGCGGCACAAGGGTGGTGAGGTGAGTGACAATACCACATGGTCATGCTCGTCAGGGGTTGTATTTTTATTTTTTTAATTTTTTTCGATTACTGCATAGGGTGGTGGTGGAATTTCCATCTTTTTCGCAATTCGAACCCCTCGTTTGCCCCCCCCCTTCCCTTTCCCGTCTTGAGACTTACTTGGTGGCGGAATGTCCTAAGGTCTTCCATGACCCGAGTCGAGAGACTACAAAGCACACGTACTAAGCAGTAGGGAGTGTCTTGCTTTCTTGTGTCGGTGACTCAAAACGATACCGGTGTCCCATCATGTAGGTATGTCGCCGCCCCTTCCATTTTTCACACCTTGTGCTTCAGGTTGCCCAGTGATACATACCAGGGTCACCTCTACAGCGCGGCAATACGATGAGACTTTGGATGAAGTATGGAGTATCCAATACAGCATGCATACATACAGTTGACGCCAGGTCGGCCCACTTGCTTCGCGTACGAATCGTTGCAAGGTACCGAGTAACCATACCCTACTACCCAAACTACCTGGCTATATATATATATATATATATGCTACCCAGATTCCGTCCTGTCGATCATCTTCAATCGACGCGTGCCTTTATTAAACACATCTCTCTCTCTTTTTTCCTTTTTCTTTTTTTCCCTTTCCTTTCTGTTTAATGTTCCCCAGCCTTGCCGGATACGACACGAGGGGAAATGAAGACCCAAGTACCAAAAGGTAGGCCCTGTCCGGCAGTCGAGGGAGAGACATGGGTACATGGGCATCCAGAGGCCTCACCTCACATGGCCCGCGAATCATTAACAACCAAGTCCTCGTAAGCGGCGGCCAACGTTTTGTTTCATTTGGAATCCCCGCCCCCTTGGAGTTAGATGATACATCGTAGCCGCCATCCAGCCATCACAACCAGCCGTATGTAGTGCACTACGCAGTATCGAGAGTAGTAGCAGTCTTTGACAAAAAGAGAAAGAAAAAAAAGGGAACGTCCCAACAATGAGCTTCACGGAGGGAGGGGAACAACGGGAAGGGGAAGGCGCGGCAGGCAGAGAACTAAACTGAATCAGAGGAAGGAGGGGAAAAGAGGGGGAGGGACGGACTCAGTAGGTAGAGGAGGAAAGAAACACTCAAAGAAACCTAACCCAAAAACCGTTCCTTCCCCGAATCCCCCCCTCGGCCTCAGCCCCTCGATGCCAAGCCAAGCTGAGAAGGAGAGAAGCTTATTGTTCACTGCGACCTACTGCCACCGTAGGTAGGTAGGTATCTGCCCATGAACCTACCTACCTACGTAGGTAAGACGGTAATGTGCACCCAAGGTCAGGTCGTCCCCGTCAGAGAGGCGTTACAGAGTACCTAGGTAGGTAGGTGTTATATACCTACATACAGTCATTATGCGTACCTACCTACGCCCTTCCCAAACCCGAACCTCGACGAGCATCCCCCCGGCATTTCGACTCCCCCGGCTCCGCATTCATTCCAACGCCCTCCCAGCCCATCATCGCATCGCCCCTTCCCAGCGCCACGGGCACTGCACTGCACTGCACTCGTACCTACTCAATCGGCGACGCCAGCCTTTCCGGCCGGCGCCAGCCCTCTTTTGTCGTTCCTCTTTCCAACCAACATCCCCCCCTCCCCTCCCCTCCCCTTCCCCGAGAGCGAAGAATCCCACCTGCCGCGTCGGGAATCTCGTCGACCTGCGCACCTGGCACGTTTCTGTTCCTGGGGCGTTCCTGACCTGACGTGGCCCGAAGCCTCTTAAGAGCTCGCTTTGAAATCCCATCCCACCTACTTCCCCCCTCCTGCCCAGGTAGGTAAGTAGCTACCCCGTACGGATATCGTAATGTACACCTTTCCCCCCTCCCAGTCCTACCGAATCCGGTCTAGCGCGTCCGTCTCGTCTCCCCCCGCCTGCCCTTTATTCCTTTTCCACCGTGTAAACCGACCCCATTTTGTTTCACAACCAGGGGAGGGTCTGCGTCTTTGACGTGCCCGGTTGTGAAACGGTCCTTTACAAGCATCCAATGGGAGGTAACCCGCCGGTCTGTCTCTCTACTCTGTATCTCTCTGTCAACCTACCTCTCTCTAGGTATCTTCCCTAGCGTGGCCCGACACAAATTTCTTTGTCTCTAAGCCGTCTTTTTCCCGGCTATGATGGCAAATTTGAGTGCATTTATTTGCCTTTAGACAACGCCGTGAAGCCGAGATCCCTCCCGTCCACTACCCCAGAGGGCGACGGTGGTTGCTGTGGTATTTGTTATTGTTAACCTATCCGGGAGTTCCATCCTTTGTATCAAGTGTCTCTCCTAAATTTATCATCGCGCCCACCCGTCGAGTCAAGTATGGCCGGGGTCGAGGGTGGGGAGGGGGGCATACGGTAAGTGAAACCTCTAATCAGATGGAAAGGAAAACAAGAAGAAAAAAGAGAGATGGGGAAAAGGAAAGGGAAAAAACGGCCTGCGAGTCCAGTCAGGCTGAACTCAATTTTGATGCGCGACGGGGGAGAGCCAGGCTCTGGCCCGTCAGTCAGCCAGCCTCATCGTCTCATCTATCAACGTCCATTACTCACACAACGGCGGTAACGGGAAACCAGAGGACCCGGCCTGGAACAAATGACACATACACACACACACTCTCTCTCTCTCTCTCTCTCTCTCTCTCTCTCTTATTCGGTTGGAGCCTTGGAGAGCAAAAACCTGCCCATCTACGATTGGATCTACAACAGTCTACGACGACGCTCGCCGTGGAAAATGAAAAAAGAAAGAAAAAAAGATCCCAAGAAGGCAGAAATGCGTCACACGACCGTCTCCAAGTCCTCTGTGCAAAAAACCAAAAAAGAAAAAGAAAACCCCTGCCGTGATAGCCGTGACGTTGAATCACAGAGCAACCTCGTAGCCATCGTAGAAGACGGCCCGCTTCCATTCGTATGCAGTATGCAAGAAGAAGAAAATGAAGAACAAAAGATGCCATCAAAGCCATGCCGGTCAAATATGCAATCCTCTCAAGCCGCCTGCAATGATCCAAAACGCCCCCTCCCGGAACCACCAAAAGCCGTGATCGCCCACCACCACCACCACCACCACCACCACGTGAGGCTCGCAAGAATCAGTTGAACTCGGAAAATAGCCCGCTCACCTCCTCCTCCTCCTTGCCGCGATCCCACTCCCGCTTCTCTCCGGCCTTGGCCCACCGCACGTCCCGCTCGTCCTTCTGCTCCCCGCCGACGCCGCCCTCCCTCCACTTCTTGATCGTCTCGTCGCTGTACCCCGCCGCCCGCATCCGCTGCTCCTGGTTCTGCCGCCACTTCTGCCGGTCCCGGAACGCCTCCACGGCGTCGTCCCAGTCCCCTCCCGCCCCCGCCCCGTCCTCCGCCATCTCCACGTCCGTCTTGGGGTCGTAGTCCGCCTCGAAGCGCTTGTCAATCCCGGACGTCCCCGACGCCGCCGCCGCCGCCGCCGCGCCACGGCCCCGCGATCTGACCGGCTGCCGCTGCTGCGGCGGCGCCGGCCCGATGAAGTCGTCCAGCGGGTCCGAGTCAGACACGTCGCCGCCGCCGACGGAGTCTCGCCCGCGCTCCTGAGTCGCCCGCGGGCGGTTGCTGCTGCCGCCGCCACTGCTGCTGCTGCCTTTGATCGAGAACCCTCTCCCCCCCTGCGGCCTCTCGCGGCTCCTCTCCCTGCGGGCGCGCAGGCTCCTCGCAATCAGCTCGTGCGCGGTCTCGCCCCGGCTGCGCAGCTTGTCGCCCCGGCGCGACTTGGGCGTCGATTCTCCGCCTCCGCCCAGCGGCGATCGGTGGCGGTGCTGTCTCCGCGACGTCTCCTCCGGCGAGCGGGACCGCCGCCGGTGGTCGCTCCTGTGCCGTCGGCGGTCGTCGCGCTCTTCCGAATCGGACCCGTCCCTCCGGCTTGGGCGGTGCCGAGCACCGCCGCCGCGTTCCGGCGACGCGCTCCCCCGCTCTCTGTTGTGATGGTGTCTCCTGCGCGGCGACGGCTCGTCCTCGGTCTGCGGCTTCTCCTTGCAGGCGCGGCCGCGCGCGCTGTCCTTGCGGTCTCCCAGGATGGCCTTGATGTCGCCCATCTGCCGCCTGCGGATGTCCTGGGGCCCCGCCTTCCTCCGCCTCTCCTTCTCTTCGGCGTGTTCGAGGTCCTTCAGCCGCGCGCGGGACTCGGCAGCCTCCTTGGCGAGGAGGTTCTTGTTGTGCGTGTTGGTGTCCTTGATGATGTGGCGCAGGAAACG
This sequence comes from Colletotrichum zoysiae, assembly GCA_030867305.1. Lineage (NCBI taxonomy): Eukaryota > Fungi > Ascomycota > Sordariomycetes > Glomerellales > Glomerellaceae > Colletotrichum > Colletotrichum zoysiae. The sequence continues at coordinate 82,743 of MU842914.1, read as the reverse complement.
GGTGTTTGGCTTGGGCATGTTTGCCGGTCTGGTAAAGGGGGGGGGGAGGAAAGAGGGTTCCGATTAGATATTTTGTTTTGGGAGGATCCGGAATCCCGGGATCACAGGACGTACTTCTTGTCGGTGCGGAACGCATCCATGCCCATGCTGGAGTACTTGAGCGAGCAGTCGTCTGCCTCTTTGGCCAGCAGCTCGGCCACATATTCGTCGGTGAGGAGGGTATCGTTGGGCATCTTGAAGACGGCGACTGGTCTCGAGCTTGAATAGACTGAACGTACCGCGCCCTTTATAAGGATAAGGCGCGACTCAAGGGAAGGGTGAGGGCATTCGGTGACTGGGCGGCGAAGATGATTGCCGGTATCCGATAAAGTCGGCTACTTTAACCAGGATCGAAACAAATCGCCTGGGGACGATGGCCGTAATGGAAGAAATGATAGAGAGGCCTTTCGAGTAGGCTGCTAAGCGATACCGCGGGGAGGGGTTGCGGGGTTGCAGTCAGTGGAAAGGCATCGTTGTCGCAAACTGTGTCGGCTGGTGGTGATCGACAAACGGGCGGCGGCAAATCAGGCACCTTGGGACAAAGGCCTTGGCACGGTGGGATGGGATGCGCATATCCGTCAGCCGTTCGGGTTGTCTGATGCGATAAGATAGGTGTTATCGATAAGCGACATGCCGCACTTGGCTCCTTTGGGACACAAGTAAACAAACGTCACCAAACACCAGACAGACAAGACATCCGGCGCAAGGAAGATTTGAGCCGACTCCTCGTGACCGACGACGGGTTCTTTTTTTTTTTTTTTAACTTCACGCGAATGCAGCAGAATCCACAATCAACGCATTTCCGCGAGCATATTTCACCAACAATTGTTTTCTTTTTCTTTTTCCGGCATGGACGCGAACAAGGCAGCCGAGGTGCTGCGCAAGATCGAGGACCTCAATGAGAACCACGAAATCACCATCGTCAGGCTGAGCGAGCCCATCCTGAGCGCCGTCTCTCAGGAGTCGCGGCAGCAGCGGACATCGGACGCCTCCAACGCGTCGCAGGACGCGGCGACGCCCGCCAGCCTGGACGCCGACCTCGAGCACTACAAGGAGCTGTTCGCGAAGCTGCGGTTCTCGTACGTCGAGCAGGTCACCAAGGAGAAGTTCATCCGCGCCATCGTCGGCGACCCGCCCGTCATCGTCTCGCCGCAGGAGAACCTCGAGCTGGAGAAGGCGAACCTGGCGGCCAAGGCGCAGCTCAAGGCGCTCAAGGTCGAGGTGGCGGACCTGGTGACGGAGCTGGAGAGGAAGGGCAAGGAGCTGGCGAAGCGGTACGAGAGCGTGCGGCTGGACACGGCCAAGCTGAGGGAGCTCCCGGACAAGATTGCCGAGCTGGAAGAGCGCGTGGCCGAGCTCAGGGAGGCGCAGGAGCCGGGGCAGAAGCCATCCATGAACCTGCCGCTCGCCAAGACGCTCGAGCTGGTGGACGAGAAGAAGAGGCGGCAGCAGCAGCTGGATCGCGAGCTGGAACAGCTGCAGGCCAAGGTGCCGCGGAAGAGAAAGGAGGCCGAGAGGTTGCAGGCCGAGCTGCAGCCGCTAGAGGCCAAGAGGCAGAATAGCACGGCCGCCGCCAAGGAAGCGCGCCGGCGGAAGGAGGGCGCCGGCGGCGACGCGGACGACCTCGAGGAGCGGGGTCGGTGGTTGAGGGCGAGCGAGGCGGCGCTCAAGAAGATGCTCGACATTCAAGCGTGATGGATGGACAGGGTACGGGTTTGGCTCACTTTTTTTCATGGATGGGCAGGCAGGATACGGACGGGTACAGGTTATACCTATCCGTTGGGGCTGGTTTAAACGTGGACGATGTGTGAATTTTGTATACCCGCACGAAGCAAAGGAAAATCGACAAGAGGGAGGAGGCACTGGGGGGTGACCAGGCGTTTGGTTGGCGTTTGGTGCTTTACTTACTAGATGGTTGAATCAATTGCACTGCATCTTCGCCGGCAACCAACATTTGTGAGCGCGACTTGACGCTCGCTACCTGGTGTTTTCGTTTACTTTGTCGAGTGCCTGTTATTACCTACTAAAAGGTCTTATTGAAGCCACTCACAAGTGACATGTCCATTGAAATCCCTTGGACGACGGTGCATGGATGGGTGGGTGGTCCGGGCGCCCCCCTTGGGTACGTACCCCAGAGTACCTACCTAGGTACCTACGGATGCCTAGGTACGGTACCTACCCTGCACACGAGGAAGTAGCAGTACACGGCGCTGATTGGCCGGTAGATTCGACCACAAAGCCCGGGTCATGTGACGCGGTCGCACCTGCCGAGGATCACCCGAGGGGTGCCTGCCACAACTTGTGTGCCCTTTTGGAAAACTCGCTCGCTTAGAGTGAAATTTTGACCACCCGCGAGCTTCTTGTCCGATCTCTCCGCAAACCAACTAACCGACCAGCAACCTCAGAACACCATCGTCGACCACCGAACACCGCCAAGATGAGTACGTTACGCCGCCGCCACTGCTGTCCCCGTCGCGACGAGGGCATGTTCGCCGTTTCGATGGACTGACGATTGTTTTTTTTTCTGTAGCGAAGGGTACCTCCTCGTTTGGTAAGAGACACAACAAGACGCACACCTTGTGCCGTCGTTGCGGTAAGTCTTGCCTGTTCTGAGGGGGAGACCCGGTCTCTGCCGTGCTTCCATGCTGGGACGCGACGGACTGCGGAACCCCCCCTCTCCAATCCTTCGAGTTCGAGGGAGGAACGCCAAATGCTGATGGTTTCGATGTTCAATAGGTCGCCGATCGCTTCACATCCAGAAGCACACCTGTTCCTCCTGCGGTTACCCTGCGGCCAAGACCCGCAAGTGTACGTTTTACTCCCGACGACGAACCCAGCCCGATCCAGCCCAGCTACCTACCACCCGAGACACTCCCTACCTACGCCATCCTTCCCCCCTCCATCCCACTCGTGTGTGAGACCGGAAATACTGACGTTGGGACGCGACGCAGACAACTGGTCCGAGAAGGCCAAGCGGAGAAAGACCACCGGCACCGGCCGCATGCGCTACCTCAAGGACGTCTCCCGCCGCTTCAAGAACGGCTTCCAGACCGGTGTCCCCAAGGGCTCCGCCGGCCCCACCGTCCAGCAGTCGTGAGCGAGAGAACCAAGCGATGATTGGAATGTGAATCGGGTCGACATGGGGGAGTATCTGTGCAAACGAGGCATCCGGGCGTCGGGTTAAGGAAGACTTTTGGGGGAGGGCGGAGGAGGTGTGTGTTATCCCCCCCGCGGGTGGGGAAACTCTTTTTCGGAAGAAACGATATCACGAAACACTCTTCTTTTTTTTCTCCTCCTCCCTAAAACCCTCCCCGGTTTGACTTGAACAGCAAAGCCAATATCAAAAAAAGGAGTCAAACAAAAAACCAAACGGGTGTTTTTTTTTTGCGTTCATACATCTCTTCGCGCGCGGGCAAAACGAAAGGGGAAATCACTTTTTTTTTAAAGACATTGGGAAAACGGGGATCCTCAAAAACGAAAGAGAAACGGCTTTGCTTGTCCTGTCACCGTGCATGGTCCCTCGCGCCTAGGAATATGAGTGATGAACGGGCCCGTCCCCGAATGGCATTCTGACGTGCTCGGTGTACTTACTGGCTGGTGTTTTTTCCGGGTCATATGGGATGTGGCGAGACCGATGTCGCGTGATGTGGTTGAAGCTCTGCTCAAAGCCGGCTCGTCCTTAATGTGAGCATTCCCAACCGCAGTGATTGTGTAGAACCTGTCTCCATACCGACGACCTGGTGGATTCATGGCAGAGACTTCCCATCATTCCAACATGTCCCAAAGTGTTCATCCGTGATGCGCACCCACAACCTCGGACCTCTTCTTCCCCTTTCACTGCCCTCTCCCAAACACCTTGACGCTCCCGTCCCCGCCGACGAAGTACAGCAGTTCAGTCTCCTCGACCGCCCCCGCTGCCGCCCCCCTCTCGCCGTGCCCGTTTCCCTCGCCGCCGCCGGCCGTGATCCTCAGCACCCCGCTGACGTCGCTCGCGTTGCCCGAGTCCAGCAGCCGGAGGCCGAAGACCGTCTCCGCGGCGTGCGCCAGCCCGAGGACGAGGGCCGCGTGCTCCTTCTCGAGCGTCGTCGTCTGGGACGCGACGAGGGGCTCGTCCGCCGCGACGGCGAACACGGTCGCGTGGACTTTCTGTTTGTTTTCAATGTCAGTTTCCTTTTTTTTGTTTTTTTGTTTTTTGTAATTCCCCTCAACACGGGTCGGGGACCAGTGGTGTAGAACGAGGGGCAGGAGGCGACACCCGCTTACCTCTTGCACGTCGAGAAGCATGTTCCGCAACGCCAGGCCGGTGAGGCCCTCGCCGGACGCGGCGAGGAGGAGGTCCGGCTGGTCCAGGACCAGCACCGTCTTGGCGCCCGCCGCGGACACGTCCGCGACCGCCCCATCCAGCTCGCGCTGCATGTCCGGCAGCCTCGCCCCGCGGATGACCCTCCGTCCCTTTGCCGGCGCCGGCGCCGGCAGGCCGGCGGCGCCCTCTTGCCAGAACAGCCCGCTCAGCCCGTCGACGAAGACGAACTTGCCGCTCCGTCCCAGGCCTTCGAGGTCGAGGCCCTGCAATGGCCCGTCAGTCCTTTTGCGTCTTTGTTCGGGGCGGCCCTCCCGTCGGTCCTTTGAAAAATTCTCATCGGATGGAGGGGTAAAAGGGGGCAAAAGAAAAATGTGGTGAGGGGCAGACGCATGAGAGAGGGGTGGGGGGGGGGAAACATACCAATCTGCCGGCGCCCTCCTTCCAAAACGCAAAATCTCGCATGAAGCTCACAAGCACGACGCGGACGTCCTCGGCCGCCGCCGCCCCCGTCTCGTCCCCGTTCGCGGCCGGCTTCCCGAGGTACGAGTACAGGTGGCGCAGGACGAGCCAGTTGGTGCTGGCGCCCAGCACGCCGGTGAGGAGGATCTGGGCGCACTCGGGCGGGAGGGCGAGGTAGCCCTCCAGCGCGTGGGGTATCCTCGTGGCCATTGGATGTTGTCTGTAGGGGTTCTCTTTTAGTTGTTCTGTAAAGTGAGACTCGGCGGTGTTGGTAGGGAAATATTTGTGAGGCCTGTTCATGTAAGTGAGGCCCTTGGGACTTTGGGCGTCACGGCGCATTTTCGCCCTTTTCGTGGGTGTGGGGGGGGGGGGGGGCCGCGGCTCACAGTGACCATGCGGGCCGACACTGTGCTTATGCTTCACTCGTGCCGTGGGGGATCGACTGAAGGCTTGGATGTATAGGCGTTAACAATTATCTGGTGAGCCTATGTCTAACTCTTCAACTGCTCCATCACCCATTCCGATAGTCTATTCTCTGCATTGTCAGAATATGGTATGGCCCGCTTTTCACCCGAGTGGTTCCCCCAGCCTCAATAGCTTCATGAGATCACCGGCGAAGTTGGCATAATGAACTGCGGCTTCCCCGCTATGTTTTGCAAGCTGACGGTTTTCGGGGTAATTACCACGGTTTCACTGTGTTCCAATCCAAGGTGTTAGTTAGCCCGCTGATTTGTAGATATGCACGTAATAATTCCAAGGACGACCACGAGGCCGTAGTTACTGTGCTGGTGGAATGGTTCCCGCCGCCCTTCCGCCATTCTCGACGCCCTATTCTGTTTCAACATCCGGTTAGGAGTTGAGTTCACAGCAAGGCATCATAAAGCTTAGGGATATAGTCGACAAGGGTAGCAAACTAGGTACGGAGTAGAGCCGTGGGCATAAAGTTCTGCTACGCTGCTTTTGCACGGACTGTTCTCCCACCATTGGTCGACAAGATGAACTGAGCATACAGAGCCTCTGGAATTTTTCATCGTTTTCAGTCCGACATTGATCGTCTCCTGTTTGTCCTCATATCGTATGACATCATATTCAACTATTGAACGGCGTGAACCGCTCAGACCTTCACAGCTTCCCAGCCGAACCTAACTGCCGAGGCCAACTGAGCTCCATCAGATCTACGACCCAATCTAATGCTTCCGCCGCGTGTCTCGGATCAATCAAACCGAACCATGCGGGGTCACGTACGGTATCAAAGAGGCAGTGGGGCTTCAAACTCCCCAAGCTAAAAGACATGCACATTTTACAGATACATCCCACGCACTTCACATTACCCCGCTGGAGAAAACAATCCAGGCAGAAGAACACACACACACGCGCGCGCACACACACGCACCCATAAACATGTCGGACCCGATCCCGCCCCTCATCACGCTCGAGGAGCACTTCATCGCCCCCGACCTCTTCGCCGAGCTGTCCGACGTATACGGCGAGCAGCTCAAAAGCCTGCCGGGCGTCGGCGCCCGCCTCCAGGACGTCGGGCCCTTGCGCCTGGCCGACATGGACGCCAACCGCGTCGCCCTGCAGGTCGTCTCGCACGCGCCCGGCCTCGGCCCGCGCCCTCCGGCGCTCAGCCGCCTCGCCAACGACTCGCTCGCGGCATCGCTGCGGGACGCCCCGGCGGCCGGCCGGATGGCCGGTTTCGCGGTGCTGCCGATGGCTCACCCCGAGGACGCGGCGGCGGAGCTCCGGCGGTGCGTCCGCGAGCTCGGCTTCGTCGGCGCGCTGGTGGACGCGCACGCCGACGGCACGCACTACGACGACCGGCGGTTCTGGCCCGTCTTCGAGGCGGCGGCGGAGCTCGACGTGCCCGTCTACCTGCACCCGACGTTCCCGTCGGAGGGCCAGCGGCCGGCCTACGAGGGGTCCGGCTACGGGCCCGGGGCGGCGGACAGCCTCGGCAGCAGCGGGTTCGGGTGGCACCAGGAGACGGGGCTCGCGGTGCTCCGGCTCTTCGCCGCGGGGCTGTTCGACGCGGTGCCGGGGGTCAAGATCATCATCGGGCACTTTGGCGAGATGCTGCCGTTCATGATGGAGCGCGTGGAGAGGCTCTCGCCGCGGTGGGGCGCGCGCGAGCGGAGCTGGCGCCGGGTTTGGGAGGAAAACATCTGGGTGACGACGAGCGGGGTGTGGGGGCTGGCGCCGCTGGCGTGCGTGCTGAGGAACACGCCGGTCGACCACGTGCTGTACAGCGTCGACTACCCGTTCGCCAAGAACGAGGACGGGCTGGCGTGGGTGAGGGAGCTGCGGGACAGCGGCATGGTCACGCCCGAGGAGCTCGACAAGATCGCCTACCGCAACGCCGAGAAGCTCCTCCGGGTCAAGGCGCCGGTCGTCGCCGGCGAGAGCAAGCAGTCGTGAAGAAGTCCCCCCCTCCCCCTTCCCAAGAGATTCATTGTCTGGGATAAAGATTGTCCTCTGATGGCTCTCGTCTCCGTCTCCCACTCGTGACTGGCTACACGGTATCACTATCCCCCCACCGCCCCATCGTCATGTTTTCAGTGGCCCCGCCCACGATGTGCCCCTTCTTGTCGCCTTCCACCGGCCCCGTTCATCACAATCAAACCGTCTCTGTGGCTCAGTTGGTAGAGCGTTGGTCTCATATTCACTACGTTGAAATGACTCTGGAACAACATTCCAAGGACATCCAAAGGTCGCAAGTTCGAGCCTTGCCAGGGACACTTCAACTTTTTAGCTGCGCGACGCTAGGGTCTTTTAACAGGCACTGTCTGTTAGATGTTTACAGGTAGTGTTTAGTTAGTTAAGTGTATTAGAATATAATTTAGTATTGTAATAAACTGTTTTACTCTCTACTCCTTACTAGCCTATAAGTTCTACCCCACGGCTTCCTTACTGTTATAAACGCCGGGTATAACAGCTTTAACCTCTATAAACAGAGCAGCAGCACGTATTTAACGTGCTACCTATATATAAAATTAAGTGTAGGCCTACTGTACTAGTTAGTATATAGAAGATATTTTTTATTTTAAAAAACCGCCTTAGAACCCTAAAATGCCCGTACGCCCTAAGCTAATTGTAACGTAGCTCGGTCCGATTGATTTAGGCGGGATTAATACAAAAGTAAAAGGTACTGCGCCGAGGGGGAATCGAACCCCCGGCTCCCCGACGCTGCTGGATGGCAACGGAGAATTTTACCACTAAACCATCGGCGCGATGAGATGACTCTTTATAAGTGAGATGCAGATTTCCCCCGGTTGTGGGCTGATGATCCCATGATTCCGGGATTATGTTTCGGGGATTCGGCCCGCTCCGTGGCGGGCACCGCGGCGCGGGGCAGTCAACGGCGGAAGACCAGGAAGTGGCGGTCCTAGTGTAGCAGAATAAGAGAATGTTTAATCAGAATGTTCTTAGTGGGTTGGGACCGGGTTAGAATACCAGACATGCTTAGTGGTACTTCGACCGATAATGCAGAGGCGCAAATGGAAGTGTTGAGACCAGTTTGAAGATAAAATAATACTGGATTAAATATTTATATCAAGCCAGACCATCAACTAGCACGCAAAATCGCCTCAGATATCTTCTAAAACCTCGTTAGTTTCATCCAGAAGTACAATTAAAGCTCCATCTCGTCTCTCTAACACATTGCCATTTCGCCAACCCCCATACACAGGCGCCCGGTGTCGTCTCGCCGCATCACAGTTGTGACATCAGTACTCTCCTGCCCAGCAACACGGTGACAAACACGTCGGTATCCGGGTCCGAGCCAGCGTTTGTCTCCCTTCCACAGATGCGCCCTCGCGGGGTCTCGTGGCGGACCAGAACCCGGACGCCGAGAAGGACCCGAGTAAGAAACGCCCACCCTCGCGGACCTTGATCTCCGGCTTTGGTCTACTTCACCCGCTCCTCGTGGCTCTGTTTACGAGCTACACTCAACCATCCTCGCGAGGCTTTGGTCCCCGTGGCGATTCATTTTAACCTAGCGACGTTGACCGAAGACCGACATGTTGCTCGCCACGGCTCCGCTGAGCGCCGCCGCCGCCGCCCATGTCCCGATGCCATCGTCCCTCGTACCCGGATCTGCTATAACATGAGGCCCTCGTGGACAGAAGGGCAAAAAAACACACATATACCTCCCTCTCTTCCTTTGAGCCAGCGTGGCGAGGCAGAAAGTAGACGGGCGAAGAACCCCCCGGCATGGCGCGCATTCACCCCGACCCCTGCTTTCAAGTAGATAAGACCACGGGAACAACACGTACTCAATATAATGCGTCAATGAACTATAAAGGTCGATGGTGCGAGAGATGGGCCGACGACGGCCTCGCAGCATGCGACACCGCTGGTCGTCAAACGAGACCATCATGGCCGCACACGGCTGACACCCCAAGACGTGACGTGACGCAAGGACAACAGAAACAAAACAACCCCCTACGGTAGAGTGACACAAAATGCGGCCAACCGGTCCCGCAGCCCAAGGACCCGAAAGGGAAAGGGTGCTACTACCAACAGGTCGCACATCACCGCCTGGACCCGACCCGGCGGCGCCTCCCGCCCCCGCTCTGTCTCTCAGACGACGCCATCCATGCGAGCAACTTGTAAAAGCCTAGAATTAGACGCGAACACCATCCCAATGGCATCTATCGGTCACGTGCCTCGTTGCGTCGAGACAAGGGCCACGCCGTGTGTCAAGAGGATAAAAAAAAAGGAGGAAAAGGTTAAACGGGACAAGAACCGTTGGAAGTGTCCGGGGGGTTTTCACGTGGAGAGCCTCACATCCATCGTCTACCTACCCCAAACGGCTTAACTTGTCATCGTTTGTAACCGATTGGTCGGGGAATTTTGGCATGTAAAAACTACGAATAGGATGTCACGGTCACACCAAAAAGCATACGGCGGGAAACTTTGGTAGGTACCGGCACCCCTGCCCCGTTCATCGGGCGGCACGTCCATGATTCGCCGCCTTTCTCCCCCCCCTCTTCTCCCCAAAGGAGAAACCCGCAGGCGCGGGGCAGATAACCGATTCGCTTTGACAGAACAAGCGCACCTGTCTGTGTCTGCCGTCAGGTCCGGGGGTACTTTGTGCCGTCATCCCCCCCCCCCTCCCCCCCTTCTCCTGTAGTAAGCTCAGCCCGGGCCCTTTGCCGATTTGATATGCTGCAGGAGGGGGGGGGAGGAAACACCCAGAGACCCTGATTAGCGGATAAATACCGACCAAAGGAGCCTAGGTATTGCATACTCGTTGTCCTCCATCACCCCCTTTCGCAAGCAAAAAAAGGTGAATGGAGCGTGTTGCGTGGAAGTGAGACACGCGCCCGGAGACGCTCGGATCGCTCGAGTTCGGACGACGCGGTATTACAACAGCGGATGCGGACATCCTGGCGCTGAAGTATATCTGCATCTCTGCTGCTGCAGGCGGGCAGGCAGGCAGGCCTGGAAGGGAAACAGACAATAAAGGATGACGAGTCGAACTCCCTCCGCAGCGAGCAAAATGTATAAATAAGAAGGGAGGGAGCGGCTCGTCGTCCGAGGCATGCACGCCTGAGCCTGGCGCGGGCTGCCGATCGACTAATCAATTATTGTTGCGCATCTCTCCGTCTCTCTGTCTCTCTCTCACTGTCTCCCCTCTCTTTCGCGCCGATATTATCTCACAGCTTCATCCCACGACGTCTCTGCAGCCAACCGTTCTCTCCCCTTCCTCGACCGTACGGCGGACGAGTTTGCGCCGCATCACCGGCATCATATTGTGTCCGAAACGATAAGCTCGAAGAAAGACAGCGATTGTTTGCCGTCGACGTTTGGAAGGTGAGCCTCTGCCGCTGTCCTGTACCAAGTACTCTCCTCTCTCTCTCTCTCTCTCTCTCTCTCTCTCTCTCTCTCCTGCGTGACTGCGGCGGGCGCTTATTCCCCTGAAGAGTCCCAAATTCCCCCACCCCACATCCGTACCCCTCGCGCCCCCGCCTCGCGACGTTCTTCACCCGACGTGGCCGAAGACCCCCCGTCCGCAGCTTTATCCAGTCGTCTTGTCAACCGCTCCACCTCCCCTCCGCTGATCCGATCGGCTCTCAGCAGACGCTCAAGCTCCTCCAGGCCCTGTCCGTTCGAGTCCTCTGGATTACACACCTGTGCCCAACCTTCTGCCGAAGCACACTTTTGCGAGCAAAAAAAAAAAGAAAAGAAAAAAAGCAAGAAACCTGCCATCACCTTTCACCATCGACGACAACAGAGGAGAGCGCCCCCCTCCTTCAGCAGGCATCATGTGGTCCAGCAAGCGCGCTTCCCCCCCAGCCTCGGCCGGTAGCCCAACTGAAGTGGAGCCTCCTGCGCCCGTCACCGCCAGACAGAGGAACCCTGGTCGTCGCATTGCCCAGATTGTGAAGCTCAAGCCCGAGTTCGTCGACAAGTACAAGGAGGTCCATGCCAACGTCTGGCCCGAGGTGCTCAAGCAGATCAAAGATTGCAACATTGTCGACTGTAGGTGAACGAAACCCCCCGCGGGTGGGCAGAGGCTGAAATCAAAACAGACAGCATCTGGCACGAGCCCGACTCGCGCATCCTGTTCGCCACCTTCAAGTACGTCGGCTACGACTGGGCCGGCGACATGGAGAAGATGAAGGAAAACCCAAAGGTGCGCGAGTGGTGGGCCATGACCGACGGCTGGCAGGAATCGGTGGTCCCCGGCGCCGTGAGCAGCGAGGCCGGCGAGCCCTCGTGGTGGAAGCCCGTCGAGGAGGTGTTTTTCACGCCTTGAGGAGAGTATTGCGGGGGTATCGAGTGTATTGGTTTCTCTCTCTCTTTTTTTTATAAAGTGAACGGCCGACCGAGTTATCAGGTTTTGCGTCTTGATCGCGTCGGGCAGCCTTGCCTGCGCGTCATACTTGGTGACTTTGTCCATCCCGCATCATTTGAAGCCGCCAAAGAGCCCGCCAAAGACGCCGCCGCCGGGCCCGCCGCCTCCGGCTCCGCGCTGGCCGTGACGGCGAGCCTCGGTCCTGATCCACTCTTCGAGGAAGGCGCGGTCCGTCAGCTTCTTGGCGTCGTGAACCTTTGTCTGGATCTGGGCTTCTTGGTTGTCGAAGCTCAGCAGGGTGGGGATCGAGGTGATCATGTAGGTCATGCCTAGCCCGCCGCTCATGACGTCGGGGGAGTCGAACTCGACGGTGCAGTAGGCGACGCCGCCCTCGGCCTCCCCCACGCCGGCTTCCACGAGGGAGCGGACCAGGGGAGCGACAACGCGACAGGTCCCGCACCAAGAAGTGGTCCACAGAGTTATCAGAGGCGTGCGAGACGACGACGACATGAGCTGGTAGGTATGGAAGTCGTTTGGATGTCGGACGCTGGAGGCGGCAGCAGCGGGTTAGCCGGGCGTTTGGTTCGACATGGACAAAAAAAAAAACTCGCTTTCTTGCTTGCTGTACACGTATGGACGTGCCGTGCAGCAGAAAGGTGCAGCGTCCCACTTACGATGCGAAGATCTGGTTCTTGGCGGGCCGGGTGCGAGATGTGGAGAAGTAGGCAATCGCGGGAACCACGACGGGCGGTTTGGAGGATGGCGTGCGAAGAAGACGCTTGGCGAAGGAAGCGTCGCAGCGGCGGAGGGCGGTGTGGGCCTTGTGCCGCAGGAGGTGGTGCATCACGGCTCGAGGGATGGAATGGTGATCTGGTGGTACCTATGCAGCAGGCAGTTTGCAGGCTGCCGGATGACGTCGGTGAAGGCGGCCTCGTGATGTGTCGCGATGCGACTCGACGAGGTGATTTGCGACAGAATCTTGCGAGGGAGGGAGGCAGGTAGATACGGATGATATGGGGGGGGGACGCGAGATGCGAGATGCAAGATGTGCTTGTCGTCGTCTGGCTGCCGTCCGTCCGTTCGTTGGCTGTCAAAAGTTGTTCGTCTGGCGACGATCTCGCTCCGTTCTGTAGGTAGGTAGGTAGGTAGCGGTCGCGTTTGTTGCTTGCTTGCTTGCTTGCTTGCAGCGAAAAAGAGATGAGGCGCTTAAACCTCGGCAGTTGCCTTTTCAGGAAAGCCGCGAAAGCCACGAGCACGAGAGTGAAGCGACTCGAAGCTCTGCGACGCGACCCTTTGCGCGGGATGACGTAGGTCGCAGTCAGTGCCAGAGCGCGGGATGACATAAGCATGCATTCTGCAGCGCTGCTGCTACCGCTGCATGCTGCGCTGCAGTAGGCAAACCACCTAGGATACATGACAGATACCTGGTGAGTCTGCTTACGTAGTAGGGTGGTCAAGGTACCAGGAGGACCCTGGCAATGTCGCACAGGCAACGAGGACTTGTCGGCAACCCTGCAAAATACACGCACGAAACACACTAAGTGCCAAGTGCCAAGGGAAGCAAAATACAGGAAGAGGAACGGCGCTTCCTTCCTTCCTTCCATCGAGGCATCACCAACTATCTGTAACTCAGCACAACTCAACCAACCGGCCGATTGACTTTGCAGCTGACGAGAAAGATCAAAGTGTAACCTCGTCGTTCATCAAGATTCTGCAGCCTGCCTACAGGTAGAGAGAGAGAGATCTTGATTGACCACGTCGCATCTATTTGTCCACCCACCCATCCATCCATCCACCCACCGTTTCTGTTTTCTGGCGGTTTCTGGACGGCGCCTCGAATAAACTAGGTACCTTGGTTTCGTTCCATTTCCGTCCGCTTCAGCCGCATTCATTCATCTTCCTTCTTTCTGGGCGCAGTCCGTGGCCGCAGCATCATTCAATTATTCGCAGACGACGCCGACTGTCGAAAATAGGTAGGCAGGCAGTGTACTCCGTGCCTACCTAGGGTAGGGTAGGGTGCATCGTAGAATATCCCGGCCTCCCTATAGCGGACCCTATACGTCGTCCTATACACGGGGACGTCGTTATGTGCGAGGTATACATACGATCCACGTCCCTCGTATACTTCGTACCTACCTACCTACCTACCTACCTGCTCGGTATTCGTAGTCTCATGCAAAATGGCCACCCTGGCCCCATTTTCCCATGGGGTTAAACATAACATGAAGACACCTTACGGGTAGGTAGTATCAGGGACCAATTCCACCGCCAACGTACCAAGTACAGTAGGTAGGTATGTATGTACGTACATGGCATGGCATCTGTAAGGTGTAGACTACCACGGAATACGGTTATCCCTACGGAATACAAGGACATTCCATCGCAGATCAAGACACGTGCGGCGAGGCTTGGCGGCCATGCCATGTAGGTACCTACCCACCCCAGTCACTCACTCTCTTGTCACTTGTGTTGAGGCTCGCTCGGCGTTATCCGCTCACCCGTCCGTCCGCCCATGCTCATCTGGTCACCGCTTCGCTTCGCCACTCTTCCATCCATCCATCCATGCCCCAGATGATTCACACCGTTTCCCCTCCTCTTTCCACCGCCTCGCCTCTCCAGGTAGGTAGGTAGGTACTCTACTCTACTCTACTCTACCTAGCGTTAGACTCCCTCCGTTCCGAGTGTCTCGCCTCTCCTTCTTTTCTTGCTCACTCTCGAATCCTCCAAGCGGGTCTTGGCGCACACCCTGTCAACCGTCAGCAACGGGAACTATGGTAGCCTCGCTTTGGACACACGTACGTACGGCCTAACGATGTACATGTTGGCACATAATAGCAGTAGCGTACACTACTTCGTACAGCCTACGATGTACAGCATCGTCTCCGGAAACCCCGCGCTAGTCGAACCAAGATGCACGCGCCCATCAAACCTGCAACCCCGGGGAGGGGCATGTGGCCCCCTTTGGGCTCACGTCCTTGGAACGCGTCGTCGTCGACTTGCATCCATGGCTGATCCGTATCGTATCAGCGACAAGATCCTGGATGTGTCCAGTCACTCCATCCAGTCACTCCATCCAGTCACATGCCCATCCATCGTCTCTCTCTCTCTCTCTCTCTGTGCGAAGCACCACCCAAGGTGGCCCAGAGTCGAGTCGAATCGAGTCGAGTCGAGTCGAGTCGACCCAATGGGACGAACACATGTCTCGACTACCTACCTACGCAGTGGATCCTACCGTACTGTTTGTATCGTACCAATAATTACTCCACGGCATCCGCCTGAAGCGACCGACATCGACCATCCTTGACGACGAGCATGAACCCCCCGCATCTTTGTCTCCCTTTGACGCTTGACTCGCTCGCCGCCTGATAACCCACCCCTGCGAGCTGGAACTGGACAGGACTGGGCTGGGTTGTGTGCGGATTATCTTAATTCGTCCCATGTTGCCGGTACGGTACTGTAGCAACTAGGTAGGTAGGTAGGTAGGTAACCGACTCACTGCAACGGAGCCATCAGCAAGCAACACCACACCGTACCGGCTGCCGCCCTGCATCTTCGCACTCTCCCACCACCCCCAAAGAGGCGCCGCGTCGAGGTTCATCCTTGGTCCCCTGGTCTTCTGCCAACTCGTGAGACGATACCGCCATCACTCGATAATAATTCGCCCGTCTGCATTATAGCCGTCTGACGCCATCGCTCTGCACGGGCCAGCCCCGACTGACGCCTCTTTGCTCCGCCGTAGGTACTGTACTATACGGAGGGAGGGACGTCCTCCGCCGACCTAAACTACCTACAACAACACGGTCGGCCATCAACAGAAACCCCCCCCACCGGCGCTGCTCCTTATTAGAGTCCATCCCATCATCACCACCAGCTCGCGCCGCCCTTTGTCCTTTGCATTCCACCTCATCCTTCTTCTGCAACATTCTGAAAAAGTATCAGCTTGACTTTTTTACTGTTCTTGCATCGGTCCTAGAAAAAGTTTGCTTTTCTTTTCCCCCAACGCGAAGCGGCATTACCTACCCTACCTGCCTACCTACTCCTTGGCCTTTTTTCTCACGGCATTTCTATCCGGCTCTTGGACATCGACAACCTTATCTTCTCCATCTCATCTCCTCGCATGCACGGTTGATCTCGAAGACGAGGCATGCCCGACCGCACCGAACACCAACCTGCGGTTGATCTTATTATCTAGTCTCGACCAGCACCGTCTCTCGAGTAGATTTGCCTGCCCTTACTTCTCTCTTTCAAAGTCTCTTGCACAAGGAACCTCTCTCTTTGTCTTTGACTGCCCCAACAGACGCGCACACAAACTCACACACGCGCTCAACAGTCCCAAGTCTTCTTGACCTAGGACGCTCTCTCGGAACCGCTAGCCATGGCAGGCATTCTGACTTGGAAGAGCCGCTTCGGCGGAGTCTTTGGTAACAACCACGGAAAGGACGACGCCACAGAAGACCGGCATCCCGACATTCCCAAATCGAGCTTGGGCGTCCTCAATGACCCTCAAACGCTCGAAGTCCCTGGTGAGCATATTCCCACCCTCCCCCTCCCCCTCCCCTTCCGGCCCGTACGTCCTCTCTTCCAAAGGGCCTCGGCGCTGACAAGCCCCCTTCAGGATCCGTCTTCCTTCTCGGCAGGCACAATGCGCCCGTGGGCGTGAGCAACATGCCCGCCAGGACGGCTCACTCCTCCATGCCGGACCCTACCGGAGGCGCCAAGACGACCAAGGACGGCACCGTCCTCAACCCCCAGCCCGAGGAGTCGGCCAACGACCCCCTCAACTGGCCCGAGTGGCGCCGCGACTGCGCCCTGCTGGCCCTCGGCTTCTACTGCATGGTCGGCGGCGGCATGACCCCGCTGCTCGCCGCCGGCTTCACCAACGTCGCCGAGGACTACCACATCGAGGTCGAGACCGTCTCCCTGACCACCGGCCTGTACATGATGGGCCTGGGCCTCGGCTCCGTCATCTTCTCCCCCACCGCCATCCTCTACGGCAAGCGGCCCGTCTACCTCTTCAGCGCCGTCATCTTCATCGTCAGCTCCGTCTGGGCCGCCCTGTCGCCAAACTTCACCTCGCTCGTCCTGGCCAGGATCTTCCAGGGCGTCGCCGTGAGCCCCGTCGAGTGCCTCCCCTCCGCCACCATCGCCGAGATCTTCTTCCTCCACGAGCGCGCCTTCCGCATCGGCATCTACACCCTGCTGCTGCTCGGCGGCAAGAACCTGATCCCGCTCGTCAGCGCCGTCGTCATCCAGGCCCTGGGATGGCGTTGGGTCTTCTGGTGAGTTCGCTCCGCGTCTTCTTTTCAAAAAAAAGTCTCCCCCGGCTTTCCAAGTACATTTTTTTTACTAACGTATACTTTTACAGGGTGGTCACGTTTGTCGTCGCCTTCTGCGGCGTGATCCTCTTCTTCTTCGTGCCCGAGACGTTCTGGGACCGGATGCCCGCGGCCCCGCGGAACTCCCAGTCCCGGAGGTCGAGCATGCAAAGGCGTGACGTGGCCGGGAACGTGGAGGCGACCCCCGCCAGCCCGACCCTGCAACGGCCGCACGGCCCCTCGCGTCAGCAGTCGGAGAAGCACATCGGGCTCGCCCTCGCCACCGACCAAGACGGCCGAGGCACTCACGACGTCGAGAAGGAGGCGGCGGCAGGCATCGCCTCCGAGTCGTCGTCCAGCCCGTCGCCCGCCCCTCCCCGCCCCTCGGACACCTCGGGCGCCGACTTCTACGCCAAGGAGACGGCTGTCGAGGCGCAGAAGGTCCCCACGCGCACGTCCAACGAGAGCTCGCCGTCGTCCATGGGGCTGGCCTACACCGAGACGCTGCGCAACCAGCCGGCAAAGTCCTTCTCCGAGCAGCTCAAGCCCTGGAACGGCCGCCTCAACCAGGACCGCTGGTTCAAGGTCATGCTGCGGCCCTTTGTCCTCTTCGCCTACCCGGCCGTCTTCTGGTCCGCCGTCGTCTACTCCCTGTCGGTCGGCTGGCTGATCGTCGTGTCCGAGTCGGTCGCGCTCATCTACCGCAACCGCAAGTCGTACAACTTCGACGCCCTCCAGACCGGTCTCGTCTACCTGTCCCCCTTCATCGGCGGCGTCCTCGGCACCGCCGTCGCCGGCAAGGTCAGCGACATCATCGTCAAGTCCATGGCCCGCCGCAACGGCGGCCTCTACGAGCCCGAGTTCCGCCTCGTCATGGCCGCCCCCGTCGCCCTCACCACCGTCATCGGCCTCATGGGCTTCGGCTGGTCCGCCGAGGAGCGCGACCACTGGATCGTGCCCACCGTCTTCTTCGGCATCATCTCCTTCGGCTGCACTCTCGGCTCCACCACCGCCATCACCTTCTGCGTCGACAGCTACCGCCAGTACGCCGGCGAGGCCCTCGTCACCCTCAACTTCAGCAAGAACATCTTCCACGGCCTCGTCTTCAGCCTCTTCGTCACCCACTGGCTCACCGACGACGGGCCCAAGATGGTCTTCATCTGGCTCGGCGTCATCCAGCTCATCTTCCTCTTCCTCACCATCCCCATGTACCTGTACGGCAAGCGGGCCCGCATGTGGACCGCAAGGAAGAACCTGATGGAGAAGCTGTGAGGAGTGAGTCTGTTTGTTTGTCAATGCATTCTTCGGGTCAATTTCGGCGTTTGATGTATTTGGTGTACGCGGAGGGAGGGGAAGGGGCCGTGTCGTCGTCGTCGGTGCGCGCTGTTTTGCCCGGCGATCGGATGATCAACCTCCCCCTCTCCCTCCCTCCGCGTCGGTGACATTTTCCGGGTTTCCCTTTTCTTTGCAACTGGACTGGACTGGACAGCTTCGGACTGGCGTTTTACGGATCTAGATGCGGGGAACTTGGGAGCGTTTCATGTCTTTCTTTTTCTTCTCTTTATTGGGGGTTGCTAGCTTCGCTCTTTTACGATACCTCTTAGAGTTTTTATGATTTTGCTTTTTGTTTCTTCACGTTTTTTCGCCCAACAACTTTAGAGCAGCATCACCGGAACTAGGCAGTTACCGGTTTCCCCATGAAAATATTAAGCTTAAGCTTATTTCCTCTACCTCGTTTCCAACTCTCGCGAACGCAATGTGAACCTGTTTCCGACTACTGATCGATCGACTGGGGGTGCTTTTGGGTCGGGGTTCCCAGACGGCCCGAAGAATTCCTTCTTGTTCTCTCGGCGTCTCAACGCGACTCGAGACGAAAGTTCTGGCATCCAAGGGGCGCGGGGGAAGGCTCGTTCGCGGGCTCATCGTCGGATACCTGCGTCACTCCCCCTCCTCCTCTTCGCCGCCTCGGAGAGGGGTCATGTCACAGGTGCGTCCTATCTCAGCCTGCGCATTCTTCGATCTTCGCCTGTGCTTCCTGCACCTTGGCCCTCCCCTCTTCATGGACGGTCCTCGTCGGAGTGTAGAGCCTCAACGCCACAAGGGTCGAGAGGGGGGGGGGGGGGGGGGGGGGGGGGGGGCGGAGCCTTCACGTCCATCTCCGACCCTACCAACGTCAAATCACATCAACAATGCGCACATACACGCCACACACACGCCACTTTATTTCCCCCAGGAACAGACGAGAGACTGGACGCTGCCAAGGCGGATTCCCACTCTCAACATCGCACAGGCACAGGTACAAACACACAGACGAGACGAGACGCAGAAACCATCCCCTCCCCTCCCCTTTACCCGGTCAACAAACAAAACAAAAGAGAACAAACGCAAGCTTGTGCGCCGAGGGGGAATCGAACCCCCGGCTCCCCGACGCTGCTTCGGATGGCAACGGAGAATTTTACCACTAAACCATCGGCGCGGAAACGAGAAGGTCGGTTTGCGTCTCGATGCTTCGTTCCCGCTCCGCTCCGAGCTCTTGTTGGTGTTGGTGGAGAGGGAGGGAGAGAAGGTTCCTCTTCCGGGGTGAGCATCTGTTTGGGCGGTTTGATTATTGAGCGCGCCGGGCATTTTCGGGGTTATGCGAACGGGGCCTGTGTGAGATGAAAAGTATGTATGAACCCTGACCGGGGGGGAAGGGGATGACATGGGTCGTCCTCCACCCGACGATGCGGCTTGAACGCCTCCCCCCCCCCCCCCCCCCCCCCCAAAACGACCAGAAAGAAACTCTTCTTTTTTCGTCGTCCCAAACACAGAAAACCAGACGATCCCAACCCAACCACCACAACCCCCCCCCCCCCCCCCCCCCCCCCCCAGTTCTACCTGCAGTTTAGCTTAATCCAACATCCCTCATGCACCTTATGCTGTGACGGTTCGTGTTCGTGTTGGTGATTTTTGGATCTTGCCTGGCCAAGAACAGCAGCCCCTGGGACGATACCATTGTCCCTCGCCTGATTGCTTCCACAATGTGGCCTGCGCTGACGCATGGCAGCGCGGCAGCCCGTTCGTGAGGACTCATACCCACACACGCCTTCTCTGCTCGCCCTGCAGACCGGGTTAACCGGCGCGACTTTGCGGCCTCTGGAAGGGAACCCCGGGTCCGACGGCTCGCCGGCAGCGCAACCCGGCGGCGTATCCGGCTTGGTGCTCGCCCCATCCCCAGGGTGGGCTGGTCGGTCGAGTCGGTCGGGCCGCGCGCGCATCGATTAGGTTCGTCTCATGGTCGACGCCGAGGCCCGAGTCGTTCAGGTTCGCTGACTCACCGACCGGCACCCGGGGGCTTGGCCGTGGCGCCCCAAGCCGGGTCCAACGAACCGGCCAATGATGCTGTGGCCCGGTGTTCCGGCCGAGACGCCCGTCGCCCTCTGTCAGCGTCGTCACCGCATCTTCTTACCATGACTCAGCATCACCGTCGGTTCTCACGTAGAGCATCAAAACGGTCGCGCCGTTAAACCTTTCTCGATTCGCGTCTGTTCGTGATACCCTCTCCTCGTCGCGCCAAGAAAAGCCCGCCCCTCTATCCAATGTTGCTGCTGCCGATCGTCCCGTCCCTTGCGTACCTACCTGTCCACCGAGTCTAGACGGTGATCTGCTGAGTCGAAGACGGCGGTTTCAGCCGATATGGCACTAAGCCAGAGTCAGATTGCAGAGAACAGATGTGAGAAAGTGATGGGCTTAGAATAATAGTCTGAAACTGTTCGCTTAGAAGCCAGCGGCCGCGACTAGGAGACGCAGCTTGCGGGCGGTCTGGAGCTGGATGTACGCGCGGGCGCTCATCTCCCGGAGCACCATCCCATGTTCCCCCTGGAGTATCATCCCATGTTGCTCCTTGAGCTGCTGGATCTTCTCATCAATTTCGTCCGTCATGCCGTTGTTGTGCTCGATGGAGTCAACCGTATTGGACGTTTCGGGAGAGCTGGAAGACGCCGCTTGGCTGCCGTTGAGGGCGTTGGGAAGTTGCTCGATGGCAGAGTTAGGGCTGTCAGCCTCACTGGAAGAGCTGGCAGGACTGGCAGGAACAAGGGTGCTGCTGAAGGCCCTGGCGTTCTTCTTGCTTCCCCAAGAAAAGGCGTGATCGTGGAAACGAACTACATGGGTCTCAATATCAGTGTCCTCATACTGAATGCCTTTCTTCGGCCTTGGCGCCCAGTTACTATGCAACACGTACACGCGAGGACTGCTGAATGACAATGATGCATAGAACACAGAAAGAAGAAAAAGAGGCAAAAAAACATATACCTATCAGCAATGGCATTGCGGCAGGCCTCACGCAGCATGGCAAGCCTGTCCTCGCGCGAGCGGCTCTGGTGGAATGAGACGGGGTTCGGGCGAGATGTGTCGTTAACTCTTTCTGACGATGTCTTTTGAAAATCAGGTGCTGGAGGACACCTACTGCATAGTAACTTCTTGCTTCGTGCCTTCTTGCTCCGCGTCTTCAACTTCAAATCTTCTCCAATCTCTCCTCCAATCTCTCCTCCAACCTATCCTCCAATCTCTCATCCAACCCTTCAACTTCAACTTCAACTCTTCTCCAATCTTTCATCCAACTCTTCAACTTCATCACTTCTTCATGCTGCAGTATTGCCGCCCCTGTGGTTTCAGAGTAGCTTCCTAGGTCGCTCTGACGTCCGTCAGGAGACGATTCGCTGGTCGTAAGAGGTGTGGGTTCAGTTGAATGGCGGCATCTTGCTTAGAGATTGTGACATTCGTTGGGTCTCATGGAGATAGCCCTCCAAGTTCAGAGAACCCCGAGGTACTTGCATGATCTGTGCCCCGATGTTGTAGTAGTCTCTCGAATCGATATAATCGCATGCTTTGAAGGCTGGGATGTGTTTGTGTTGATATCGCAGGGGACGTGCGATCGTACAGGGTGAACAACAGTAGAATTCACATGAATCTAGTTGTCGCTGGAGAGGAAAAGGGTGAAGCTATCACCGTAGCTGCCGTGCTGTAGGATATGGGTGACTGACTTCGGGCCGGCCCCACGGCTGATCCGTGGATGCGTGGCATCCCGACAGTCTTCGATGTTCCCTTTTTGTTTTTGTTTTTTTGCGACGCGTGTTTGAATGCCGTCCACGCAACCGGAATTTTCGAAAAAGGACCGAGGAAGCGTATGCAGCTCATGGAAGAGCCGGAACGCGTTGGTGCCCGTATACTCGTAGGGATTCATGTCGAAGTCGCGAAGGCGATATCGAAAGAAAGAAGAAGCTTAGAACAAGATAGGTCAGGTAAAAATAAGTAGTGAAGAGTGGGTGAGGTCTTATTTGTTTTCGAACTTAGGAAGAAAGTTGTGGCTTGAATTAATCAGATTTTCAAGCGCGTCACCTGCCATTGCTGCTGTGGATGTTCTTTGCTGTTGAGTTTTGGTGAAAATGCTGTTCCACTTTGGTGAGCGCGTGTGAGTATATAGTGCGTATTCAGTCAACTTACTTGGTAGTCTTATAGCTGTTTCCCTCAAGTGGGTTGGATTGTTTTAGTATATATGGCTAGAGGAAGATGAGAGAGGATGATTAAATATTCTCTGGCTGGCAAACCCTTTGAATTGTTTGAGCAAGGAATAGTAGCTAGAGCAGTGAGGGGAGGCAAGAACGATCCGCGATGGGTGGTGCGTGGGCAGTAAGTGTATGCAAAAGCTTCAAGCTGCCACCTTCAAGGATGAAGAATAGCTTGATGTTGATATTGATATCTATCGGGGACTGTTGGAATAAGGCTGCTTTGTTGTGCCTCGCCTTAGAGCATCCAGGCTCCAGCTTCGACTCACACCCTGCCCGTTCTCTATCAAAGGCGTCCCCTCAGCTCTCCAAAACCCAACTCAGCCCCTCCACCATCTCCCTCTCCGCCTCGACCGCCCTCGCCAACCCGGGCGCCATCAGCCAGAACGTATGCGGCCACCCCCTCACGACCTCGACCCGGACCTCGGCCCCGGCTTCCCTCAGTGCCATCGCGTAGCAGACCCCGTCCGAGTACAGCGTGTCGTTGCTGCACACCTGCACCCACGTCCTCGGCATCCCGCCCAGCTCCTCCGCCCCAGCCTCGAGCGGCATCCTCTCCAGCCCGTCCCTCGGCACCGCCCGCCCGAACACGCCCAGCAGGCTCGTGACGAAGGACGGCGAGGCCGAGGTGTACGCGCGCCGGAGACGCTCCGGGACGAGGTCCAGAGAGCTGCCGCCGTCGCTGGTCACGGGGCACCGGAGCACGACGCCGTGGAAGCTGCCGCGCGGCGCGAGCTGCGAGACGGTGGCCGCGAGCTGCCCGCCGCTCGAGGAGCCGACGAGGACGAGCTTCCTCGCGGACGGGTGGAGGGCGCGGACGTGGTCGAAGGCGTCCAGCGAGTCGGATACGCAATTCGAGGCCGGGAACCCCGGCATCAGCCTGTATCCAACCGAGTACACCGTTGCGCCCGCGAAGTCGCTCACGATACGCCTGCAGGAGAGCTCCTCGCTGTCCGCCTCGCCGACGTAGAGCCCGCCGCCGTGGTAATAGATCACCACGACGCCCTCTCCTTTGGACGCCGGTTCGACGCTCCCATCGAAGAAACGGAGTAGCGGGATGGCGGAGCCGTCGAGGTTCGACGCGGTGGTCAGTTGCTGCGTGGAGACGTGTGAGAGATGATGGTACAGCGCGCCGGGCGCAAGCATGCGGGCGTTGAGCTGCCTGCATTCCTCGACGTAAACGGGCTGGCGATTGAGTGGTAAAGCATGCGCTTCCTTCGGGGCCTGGAGAGATGCTTCTTCTTCGTAGGCGAGCCAGGCGGGATCTAGAGGGGGAGCCTCTTTGAGGATGAGATGGTCCAATGAGTCCATGTTCATTTTTGAGTAACTGAAATTAGTAGCAGGCACAACGGGCGAGGCGAATCCGACGAGACGGGTGAAGCGGGTGTAAAAAATGGCAGTACAAACAATCTCACAACGATGGTCGCGAAACGTCGGCCGATAAGCTGCTATTGAACAATGTTGGAGCTGAGGTCGCAGGTGGGGAAGTCGGTGATTCCGGGCTGTTGTTGTTGCGGCGAGATCCCGTTTATCCGGCAGTATTGCCGGGAGGCCGGGTTTCTGACCTCGACCCCCAAAGGCCGCATTCGTGGCGAAAATTGGATTGGATGCTGTCCGGACGTCTGAAGGTTAATTGCCATGAAATTTTCGACGCTGCTGGTTAGAAGGTACCATGTCGAAAGGATTTGCTCTTTTGGCTCTGGTAAAGGACAACCGGGTGTTACCGCCGAGAACGTAAACTCCGAACGGAAAAATTCAAACGAACAATTAGCGCCTGTCAGAAATGTGTCGCCGACTCCGTCGAGCACCGCAGATGGCCATCAAGTATTCAAACAATGCGCTTGGTACAGCAGGTCGATATTAATGTCCACTGGGCTGGTTCCCTCCTCTCGGACCAATCGCCTATCTACAATGCTAGAGTACACAAAGGGGATCGAAGAGTGAACGCGTCTATAGCACCGAGAGATCGCCGAACTTCTCCTGCAGAGGGAATTAGCATGCCGAAGGGCATCTGCGACGCAGATTGACCGTACCTTGTATCCCGGAACGGACCAGCGGCCCTTGGAGACGAGCTGGGAGGTCTTCTCGTCGATCGAGGGCTCGGCGGCGGCAACGTCGTCCTGCGGTCATCGTAAGCATCCACACGAGTGCAATCCCCATCGATCTGATCGGCACGTACGACAGTGAGGTCCTCGAAGGGGCGAGCGGACTCGATGTTGGTCAGGGTCTTCTCGAGGTCCTTGAGCTCGAGGTCGACCTTCTGCTTGGTGGCCTCGGCGTTCTTGACGGCCTCGACCTCGAAGGCCTCGATGGCCTTAATCTGGCGGTTGACGTCGTAGGTGGCGGGCTTGAAGGCGGTGAAGCGCTTCTCGATCTCGTCGACGACGGCCTGGTTCTTGAGGACGGAGCGGTAGTGGGCGAAGTCGACGGTGGTGGGGAGCTCCGAGAGCTGCTGGACGCGGCGGCGGGCGGACTCATTGCGCTGCTTGAAGGCCTGGAGAGAGGCGGCGGTCTGGCCGCGCAGGCCGAGCGAGGTGGTGACCTTGGCCCAGTCGAGCTTGAGAGCTGCGCTTCGCTGTTGCAGGGAAGGAAGAAATTAGCTCAGGCCCGGCTTCAAAGGGAGCGGAACGGCGGGCGCGCAACCCCAATTGGCGTCATCGTCGGGGGCTGCATCAATCGAGAGGAGACTGCGCGCAAGATTCGATGGGGTATACATACTGCGGCCATTTTGGAGGATATGTTGAGAGTTCGGGGGAGTGGAGAGGGAGTTGCGTCGACGTGAGGTTGTTGATTGACTTTGCCGAACGGAGAGCAGAGAAAGAGCCGGGACGGACTGGGTCACATGGTAAGTCACGTGATGAGAGCACGGCTGCCGCAGGTGGTTGGCGGGAGCGAACGATCGGTTGGATGGTGGGGCAGAGCTTGCGCCCTGGAAACTCAGCCTGAGCCAATTCCCAACATCGAGGGGTAGCTGAGTTGCATCTCCCAGGCCGCAATTGAAGATGTCTCAAGATTGCAATCAATCGGCCGATGATGGCTTCTAGACGTCGAACTAGGGGAAAGTCACGGGAGAGACGAAAACGCCGATTATCATGACCTCTTATTGCGAAAGAGACTTTTCGGAGTCAACTCCCTGGGAATTGTACATGCCAACCCATTCCGTCCTTTTTGCCGTTATCGAGATTTTGAGAAACTATCTTTGGCTGTAGCCGTCGCTAAATACTCAATGCCATAATCGAGTTGACGATATCGTTGTCGTTCTCCTTCAGGGCCTTGATGGCCTTCTTCCGGCTGACGTTGGCCTGGGTCATGACCAGCTCAATATCCTTGTCCTCGATGCCCTCGGCATCGACCTCCTCGCCGTCGTCCTCCTCCTCTTCCTTCTTGGCCTCGGCGTCGGCGGCCTTGCTGGGCTCAGCGTGGCTGTGGCCGGCGTGGTCGTGCTCACCACCGGCAGCGGCGAGCTGCTGGGCGGCAGCCTGCTGAGCAGTGGCGTTGAGGTCCTCGATCTTGGCCTCACCGAAGACGCTGGGTCGCAACGTCAATTCCCGTACATCGTGCGGTTCTTGGCGCCATTTGACTTACATGTAGGTGTTGCTGTTGGGGGACTTGTAGACCTCGGGGTTGTTGATGACGAACAGAATCTGGAACGTGGGTCAGCCTTGTTGAACCCCCGCATCGCATCGTAGCACCAAAAACCACCCCCTCCCTCCTTCCTTCCGAGGCACTCACGTTCTTGGGGCGACGGAGAGTGACGCGGGTGATGCCCTGCACTCTCGTCAGGTGCAGCTTCTCGAGGGCCTTGCGGGCCTTCTTCTCGTTGCGGGAGTGGATGATGGCAGTGGAGCCGGAAGGAAGGCCCTCGGCCTCCTCGCCCTCAATCTCGGAGTCGGAGCTCTCGTCCTCGTGCTCCTCGACGGAGACCTTCTTGGTCTCGTCATCGGGAAGCTCTTCAACGCGGGGGTTGGCCATTTTGTCGACTGTGAACCGCGGGGGAAAAAAAATTGTTAGCTGCGGGGTTCTCTTTTTTTTTGTGCTGGTGGAGGTGGTGGTTGTGGTGGTGGTGGGAGCTAGGATCGCGCAAAGGAGCTGATTTGGCGAGCTTCGGGTTTGGTGTGTCTGTGGGAAAAATGCAACAACCGCACAAAAATCGGCCGGGCAGGCGCGGCTTCGTCGTTCGAGCAATGTGGTCAAAAATTCCAGCAGGGACACGGCGACACTTACCAAAGTTTAGAACGAGGGTATCTCAAACTCGACGTGGGGGATTGTTCGGTGGCTTGTGGTTTGTAGGAGAGATCGTAGAAAATTGATAGGGTTTGCAGAACACCGACTGCGGGCAGACAGACCTCTGGCGACTGGGGTGTATTAGGTAAGCAGCCAAACAGCCTGGCGGCCCGCAGCTTAGATCCCCAGATGCACGCAGTCGCAAGGCCCCCCGAGTAGATTAGATGGATGACATGCTGTTCGTTAGCTCGACAAGGCTGGCGGAGAGAGAGAGAGAGCTTGACATTGGCCACAATCGTTTGTGCCGTACACAAGCTGGGCGGAGGAACGCTAGAGTTCGTGGCGGGGACGAATACAAACACATACACGTCAGAGAGGCTCATTCATGATGGTCAGAATTTCAACAGAGTCTCAAAGGAAAACCGAAAAAAATCTTTACTCCGTGTCCCCGTCACGAGCCAACCAATCTATTTTTCTGATTGTGCCATGAACTTCATTTTTTGTCTCTGAATTTCCGTATTTGACGCCGGTCATCATATGATTGATGATGATTGTGACATACAGCCCTTCCAGTTACGGAGCAAAAGAGATGTGCAGCAACCCAATGCCGCGGTGATGCAGACCAAACCGGATCCCATGCTGTCACGCTCTAAGCCAGCCCCGTAGTCTTCAAAGTCAACCCCATAGACGTCCCAATCGCAAGTCCATTACGCCGAGGCCTTGACCTTGGCCAGCTCCTTGCGCTGCTCGAAACGGCGCTGCTTCTTGAGGCGGAGGACCTTGAAGCGGTCGAAGTCGGTGAGGTTCTTTCTCCGCTCAATCTGTTGGCTGCGCTTGAACCAGTTGGTCTCCTTCCACTTAGCGTCGATCTCGGACTTGACCCAGAACTTCTTGACGGTGCCGGTGCGGGCGCCGCGGGGGAGGCCCTCGACCTTGAGGGAGGAGAGGAGGACGTTGGAGAGGGAGATGGGCTGGCGGGGAACAACGAGCTGAGCGTCTGAGGAGGGACCGTCGACCAGAGCCTATAATTTCGGACGTCATGTTAGAACCGTGATCTTGCATGCATCCCAGTGCATCTGCGCCGCACGCGCTCAAAACGAATCGCATCGGGCGGAAGGAGCAGAGGCAGGGCAGGAGCTGTCGGAACGTACGCGCTTGTGGTCGATGATCTCGACAATAGTCGCCAGGCGGCCGGCGTAGGGGCTGTTGCCCTGGATCAGGACGACACGGCCGACCTCGACCATTCGCCACTTAGAACCCTCGATGGTAGCGTCACCCATTTTGCTGGTCGGTCTGGAAATTTGGATCGCGAAGTTAGATATCGGTGATGCGGGCTCTCGGGGGTGGTGTTTTTGTTTGGTTGTGGGAGGGGCGCGTCGACTTACCAGACGTCGAAGATTTGCTGCTGGTTAGTGGTGATTGGAGTTCAAGGTCACGTTTCGGCACAGCGGCTTTTTTGTCGAGGGCCTCGATTTCCTGAACGCACAAGCTTGGGACCTTAGGGCAAGAGCGTTTTTTCCTTGTGTCGGAAGGTGGGATTTGCCGAGCCGAGCTGGGACTGGCCCGAAAGGGTCTAGCCGGGGCGGTCAGAGGTCGTCACCCACCTGCTGCATGGTCGGTGCCCCACCAACAGCAGAACTTTTTTCCACCCGTTTGCTTAAAGATGCAACTTGATCGTTTCCTCTCTTCGTGCTTGCTTGCTCTCACTTCTTCACCAGCCAGCCTCAGAGGTGCAGAAATGATGGCCCTCATCGAAGAGGCTGCAGATTCAACAAAGGTACGTTTACAATACGAATACCCTCCTACGCGCCTCCCCTTGGAATGATGAGAACAATTTGCGATTGATTTCAGTCGGTGGCCCTCTTTCGCCGGAGCGGCTATACCGTCTGAATACATGATATTCAATTTCTTACATATTCTGACTTCCAACCTTGAAATCACACTTCTTGTTGGCCTCAATTGGGAATGCACGTCGCTGACTTTGCATCCAGGTATCAGTATAGTTACATCTCAATATCATGCTTCTTATTCTCCATCATTTGCTCCTGTTGAAAGACCTGTGTTTCGGTGAACCGTGATTGGATTTGCTTTGTTTACCCGCCCCTACTCGACATCTCGCGTGGCTACTGGCTGGCAACCCCGTCGTGTGCTTGCCGTGAACGGATTTGGATGTTCAGAAAGCTCTGTGCAGGGAGGAGGTTCAGTACCCCACTAAATTCCACATGATGGATGCTATTGACAGCCATATCATTCCTCGCCTTTTTGATCATCGTTTGACATCAGGCAGATGCCTTTCGCTCAACCTCACATTCATCTAACTCATGTTTGCATCGACAAAGTCGTGATATTCATGCTATGAACCACGCCTACAATCATGCTTCCCAGCCAACGCTAATTCGAAATGCAAACCGCTGGAACCGTGCGCTTATTTGCCCTGCTTCTGCTTCAGGCGGAGCTCATCCTCCTCCTGGAGCTGCTGATCGATCTTGGCACCCTTGGATGGCTCGTTGCCGTGCATCTTGGCCTGGCGATAGTTAGTATCGTTCGACTCGTATGGATCATAATTGCAGAGTCAAACCTACAGGCAACGTGGAATCCTTCTTGGACATGCGAGTCTCTGCGTCATCTTCCTCCACACCCTGGTGGTGCTTCTTCTCCTCGGCAGCGAGTCTGTTGGCAATTGTTCTTTCATCCTCTGGGCGGTAGTCAGTACAGCGAACCAGATTGGTGGCGGGCTGTTGACGAGAACTTACTGGAGTCGTTGGCGATGTGGGAGTTCTCCTTGCCCTCGTGGAACCGGTCACCGGTGTTTTGCTCAGAGTTCTTGACGTTGCGCTGATCGCCAGCCTCGTAGACGCCGCTGGTACCGACAGCTGAAGTTCCGGACATGATGACGGTATGTGTGGTGGAGGGGTTTGCAGGTGGTATGGTGTGAAATTGAGAAGATTGATCTTTGAAAGTGATTGATGGGTATCGAGTGTGTTGGTAGGATGAAGAACAGGACCGAGAATCAACTGTTCAGCAGATGAGCTTTCTATATGCGATGGCAAAGAGCTGTCTGGCACTGCGCAGCGCCCACCCCACCGTTCACTTCACTGCACGTCATGACGTCTTCGCGGCAATCTCAGCTCAGACGGGTGCAAAGCTCCTCCTACGTCATCCGGCTGTCATTTTCTCCGCAAAAACGCCTGGACAGATGTGCCCAAAGCCGCATGGTTGATCGGCGATTGCACTCAGACAGAAGCAGTTGAAGGGTGGTTGAATTTTCTGTTGCGATCCTTGGGGCCAATGTTCAGCCCTATCTGTATCTTCGGTGCTGCCTACTGCTTAAAGCTGGGCGGCATCAGATCGTACCTCGCGCTGACCGCCGCGTGCCTCGAACATTACCACACCCCTGCGAAAACTTATTCAGCGACGAATGAGGATGAGGCGTTGTGCTGTTCCCAGCAACCGTCCATCCTCGCACTCTCCTAGCGAATTGAGGCTCTGAGTAATTGAAGTATCATCTCATGCCGCAATTCGCTGACAACCGACACCCGCAAGTGACGGACGACCTGGAGGGGCATGGACTAAATCGTCTGGCCTCAACACGACGGGCCAGATTCTGTGCCTAGCAGGTTATCCTCCCTTACAAAGCAACATGCCGTGGCCCAGCTGGACCCTGACTCCTGAGGACCACCTCCGCCCAGCAAGTGCAATGAAGTCAGACTGCCCGGATGCCTTGCCCGAGCCCCATTCAAATGACGGGAGTGAGGGGTCAACAGAGTGAAGCTCCATGTTCCCGTTCCTGGGCCGGTTCCAGATGCATCGGCCAGGGGTCAAGCGCGGAATGCCCCGCCTGTGCGCTAATCCGGCATTGGCGTCTAAAGCTAAGCGGCCGGCAAGGATGACGTAAATTTACTGGGAGCTCCAAGCTCCACTGCCGACTTCATCGTATCACACCTGCGGGATTCACGAAGCAAAGCTCACTTAACAAACCACATCATCAAAACAGCCCCCCCACGACCCGCCATAATGTTCCGTTTCGTAAGGCAGTCTGCCCCCATTTGGATCTCCGCGATTGATAGCTAACACCAGCTTTAGCACAAGACCCTCGACATCGTCACCCTCTTCCACAAGGCGAGCTCCCCCGCCTCTGTGAGGGTCGCCAACATCCTCAAGCAGGTGTCGGCGAACGCCACGGCCGGCGCGACCGAAGACCAAGCCAGCGACCACAGCGTCCAGACGAACCCCAAGACGTCGCGCGCCGAGTTCGAGCTCAACATCACCGAGGACCCCCCCACTGCCGACCAGGTCAAGACCATCTTGGAATACGTCGGGCAGAGCAGAATCTCATCCATCATCAAGGGCGCCTCGACCGAGCAGGACGCCCTGAGGAAGTTCCAGCAGAACTCCGAGTCTTTTCAAAGACCAGTGGTAGGTGTCCTCTCCCCAGGCATCTCTCCATCGATGGAGCCTCCGCGCCTTCCCTTCAAGAGTGACCATGCTGACCGAGACATGCAGACTGTGGACTGGAACAATGGCAAGGCTGTTGCTGGCGACAGCGAATCCGAGATCCTCAAGATGCTCAATGCTTTGAACAGCGAGAAGAGCTGAGAAACACGCAGTCTTTCTTGATGGCCATTGCAGCCTCTTTCCTCCCTTTGTATAACCAGACAGATACCTGCAACCTGCGTCGGCAGGTGTTACATTAGTTGAATGATGAATATATCCCTCCTCCAAGATGATGCTTCATGTCTCCTGTAACGTCTCACCCAAGCTGCTTTGCGACTCAGATCCACCTGGAGGGTCGTCAGTGATGGCCCAGGCCGGACTACCAATGACATGACATGCATAGAATACCTTCGCAAAGGAAACCACTTTAGTATGCCATCGATTCACCGAATACCTGTTTTCGACTGCTGTTGCAGTTTTACATCGGATGAGGTTTGTCACCGTATTCATTTCCAGAACCTAAGCATTCACGCTCATGGGACATAACTCCACAACGCTGAAGCTTATCATTGCTGAAAGAAACTAATCGGTGCTGCTGGTACAGTCTCACCAGTGCTTCACGGCCTTTGAACTGCCATCCAAGCTATGGCAGTCTAATATTATTGTTATCACTGTTGGTCCCCAGCTCGGGTTCCTGTTGGTCTGCAATGCGGCCTCCATTATTATCAGCTCAGTTGTGTTTTATCCGGCCTGTCGCTCTTCATGGGTGAATACTTTGTTTTGAATACCTAGTTTGCCCCCCAAGGCAGACGGTTTGCTTTGGCTCCTTCCTCAGACAACAGAGTAGGCACCTTCCTCTTTTCTGCCTACCTCTTACCAGGCCATCACTTCTTGCCCCATTGTCTTTTTACTTCTCCTTCATCACGATTATTTTTCCTTCCTTGATCCATTCTTCCAT
Organism: Colletotrichum zoysiae; assembly: GCA_030867305.1. Classification (NCBI taxonomy): domain Eukaryota; kingdom Fungi; phylum Ascomycota; class Sordariomycetes; order Glomerellales; family Glomerellaceae; genus Colletotrichum; species Colletotrichum zoysiae. Next base: position 50,663 of record MU842914.1, on the reverse strand, counting down.
TGCAGCTTCGCAGCTCTTCACTGCACCAACAGATCCCCCCTCAACAACCCTCCCATTACTACGAAATATCACCAGCTTCCCTCCAAACCCAGCAGCTCCATTTCTTCAAAACGACTCTTCCTCCACACACCTGACACGATCACGTTGGATACTTCAGTTCTGTAGCATGGCTTCGTCCAACACAAGCGATCAGGGCCCGTTTCAGGGTCGCGACTTCCCCGCGGGCAAAATCGATCGCGATGCTCAAGGCGCGAAGCCAGGTCCTCTGGCGACCAGTTCTCGGCATCTACCTCCAAGCTTCACCTACCACTATCCCAGCGGCACTCATAACTACAATATGGTTCCTGCCAAGGAGGGAGAAACCCCTAGGCGCTATGTGGAAGCCTATCTCCCTGTCTCCTACTACAGTCGCAAAGAGATCAAGGCCGTTTTCAGCACGAACAACGGCAAGGTTCCTACCCGCGGCCTTAGCATGAGCCATGTCCACGTTACCCGTGAGCTTGGCCTGTGGAACGCCGAAGAGCTCCAGGACAGAGCGAATGCCATTCGCAAGAAGCACTGGCGATCTCTGGAATCCTTGACCCGACCGGAATGCTGGGAGGACCTGTACGATTACTTCGACTGCTTCGACATCTACTTCCAGGGTGCGATGAACCTGTGGAACCTCGTCTGCCTCCTTCACGACGAGAACACCTGCCTCTCTCGCAACAACTTCTGCGCCGCCTCAGTCAAGCTCGGCATTTGGTGCGACGAGTGGGTTGCCCACGCCGAGAACAAGGCAAAACTCATGGGATTCCACTGTTGGGAAGGTGACGTTGTTGGTCTCATCACTCCAGATGCCTGGGCCGAGCTTCAGAAGCTGCCAGTCGACATCATGCTTATTCGCAATGCCCTGCTTCATCGACAGAACCAGATGTTGGGCAAGCCTTGGGCTCGACCAAGCGCCTACCCGGCCAACAGCCTTGGAGCCAATTGGAACAATGGGACTCTTCAATGCTGGCTTGGTAAGTCAATAATTTTATTTCCGTCTGCCATAAACCCGGCTAACAGTGTATCACAGCTGGTCAATCCGTCCATGACACGCCGAGTGGCATCCCCCTGGCAGTCTCTCCATCGACCATCATCGGCGGTGCCGCTTCTTCAGTGCCTCAGTCACGCGTTGCTACCGCCACTCACATGATGACCAATACCAACGCCACTGTCCAGAAGCCAGTCATTGTCAGCGGAACGAACAACAGACAAAAGGCGGGAACCCAGAACAACGGTCTTGCTGGAGAATCAGGACCCACCAACCGTTCCGGAGAGTCTTTTTCAGGCAGTCGGCCGATTTCTTCGACTGCTGTCCCGAGCACCGGAAACCCGGTTAATGGAACCCCTGAGTCTCACACTGCCAAGACAGGTGCTACCCAACCAGGCTTCTATCACCATCCCATAGGGCCTTACGGCCATGCTACCTTCAATACCCCGTTCATGACAGGTCCCAATGGTGAGCCGAAACCCTACCACGGGCCGGTTGGACCATCTGCGCCCCCCCCGCCTCCTCCACCTCCTGTACTGCCCGCACTTGACTACCAGCATTATGGACTTCGTCCTCCAGTCAACGGTATTCCTCGAAAGCCCGAAGACACCCGAGTGCAAAGCAATGGTCACACCTCGCCCGTTCAGAGCTCCATGGCCCCAACAGGTGGTACACGCATGCAGTCTACCGTCTATCATAGAGGGTCTTTTGACGTCGCTCCGTCCCACAGGCATGAAGGCAAGCGAAACGCAACCGTTCATTCTGCTGTTGATCAAGGACCCGGACAAGGCGCGCTGATGGGCCCTCCGCGCTTCAACCCGGGCCAAGATGCACGACAAGAGCAGATGAAAATACCGAATGCCCCTGTCAACGCAAGCTACGATCAAGCTAGGCCTCGGCGCGAGTCAAAGGGATGGGAGAAGGCTCCGTATGTTGATCCACTCCATGGCCCTACCTTCCGACGATCTCCGACAAAGGAAAACCGCTCTCGCTCACTATCTCGGGTCTCAAACAGGGCGGAATCTCATTGCTTCAATCTCCACCCCAAGACTGCCGACAAATACACCTACACGCCTTGTAGCTGTTCCAAGTGCGAGGAACGCGAACGCTCTGTGTACGTACAACTTAACCCGGCTCCGCAGATGCCTCAAGAAATCCTTGACAGGAAGATTCATGAGGTCATGTCACGATGGGGGGAAGTTGAGTGCGTCCGAAAACTGGTGAATGAGAATCCGGGAGATTTTGTCTGCTTCTTTGTGAGGTAAGTGAATTTCCGTTTCTTCCCGTCTCTGACGTTGCTGACGCTAGCCTTTCGCCCAGATTCAGGGATGGCTCGCGCGTACGAGAAGCCTCAGCCGCCGATCCCTTCGGTAGTCCCGAGTTTAATTGCACGATCAGAATTGGCGCGATGCACCATTCGAGCTATGCCAACGCCATGTATGGCGACTACGGTCAAGGCTCGTCAAGCAGATCCAACAGCCAACAACACTCTTCGTGGAAGAGCCACTCAAACGGATCCGGCCATGGCCGGCCTTCGACTGGTCGCCCTGACCCGAGGGCTTTGGTCTCCTTGGAGCAGTACATGGTACCCGCTGTCACCGAGAAACTCCAAACTTCTGCGAAGGCCGAGTCTCAGTCAAAGCCGCCGTCTGAGGAGGTGCTCCCGGGCGAAGAGCAGACATGCAAGACCCCCGCTCCCCGTGACCCTGAGAACAGCCCGAGCAAAGGCAGCAACAAAGCCATTGTTGTCAACTTGCCGGCCACGCCGCAGAAGCCAAAGAAAGCTGTGGCTCCTGCTGTTCCTGTGGTGCCTGTGGTGCCTGTGGTTCCTGTAGTGCCTGTAGTGCCTGTGGTGCCTGTAGTGCCTGTGGTTCCTGCGACTCCGGCAGCCTCTACGACTCCGGCAGCCCCTACGACTCCGGCAGCCCCTACGACTCCTGCAGCCTCTGCGCAGCCCCAATCAGAGAGCACTTCTCCAGACACGGGGAAATACAGGAAGGTCTTCTCACAGAAGGATTGCTTCAATGTCGAGGTTTGCAATGCCCCAGAGACCAAGATTGGCGCGCGGTCCAATCAATCGGCTACTGTTGGCTCCAGCGCGGAAGAGCGCCCTACCGAACAAGAGGACGAGTCTCGCACCCAGGCTGGTCATGTGCTTGACAATCTGATTGATTCGAGCCGAGGCCAAGAGGATGTTCCCGCCACTGCTGCAACCGAGATTTCCACGAAGAAAAAGAGCAAGAAGTCCAAGAAGAAGAAGAAGCCTGCCTCTACCATCGACCCAACCGTACACGTTGCAGAGCAGCAAGCCCCGGAAGTCTCGACGCCAACCACCACTGAGACGCTGGAGGATACTGAGCCCGCAGGCCTCAGGGAAGTCATTGCCAAGGCGAAGCAGATAATCGGTGCGAAGGAAGTTGAGTCAATCAGCGCAAAGCGACTTGCCATCAACACTACCGCGGGCACTCTCCCACAAAGTGTGGCCTCGACTGCGGCTGCCCAGAAGAAGATTGAGCTTGCGCCGGTTCCGTTGAAGCCGACCAAACACGACCGCAGCGTGTCCCAGACTTCGTCGAAGACGTCGCGCACCCTTACGCCTGGTACCCCACCCACCAAGGAGGAACATTAGTATCCCGACCTCCTCCACAACCCAGAACCCACCACACCACACTGGGTTCCATCTCACCACTAATCATCACTCTTCATGCCAGAAAAACCAGCCGCCAGACAAGACAGCAAGAGGCTTCGGACACAATCTGGGACCAAAAGAACCAAATCACAAAAGGAAAGGGCGATCTGGGCGCGAGGGCAGATACAGACAGATGGGGCATGATATCAGGAAACAGGGACGACCGGAAGCTTTGCTGCAACTTGGAGAGTTTGTTGGAGAGGTAATCCGACAGCAGATGATGGGGGGGAAATTGGAGAGGTGTTTCGAGTGGGGTCCTATGTTTGAGTGATAATGGCGGCTCCAGGTCTAGGAGTTACGTGGTGGCAGAGAACCAGAATGAGACTGATTTCGATATTTCGCTGCCCTGTGGATGAGTGACTGTCCGCGAGGCGAAGCATTGATGCACACGGCGGCCATCACGCTTGAGGCGGGTCATGACGGCCAGGCGGCACAGTGATTGATCGGGTCAGAAGCCAATTCGATGGAGCGGCAGCTATGGCCGTATGCTCGCCCACTCGATCAATGGGAGCGCATGCCGCTTGTTCCAAGGCCGAGTCGGGTGCGAAATTCTCAACAAGGGTGATGGTACAAGGTGTTTTTTTTTTAAAAAATCTATTCGTTTGAAAAAAACGTCACCCTCAAATTCGGCCCCCCTCATGCGTCGTTCTTGACCAAGGTGGTGACTGTTTCCTCGATCTGCTTGTCCGACAGACCTGATGTCCCGAGTTAGCACCGTCGTCCGTCAGCCTGGGGAAAGGGATTACCCTCAGAAAGGAGGGTCGGGGGGCAAATGCTCACCCTCGAGCGACTGGCTCTTCTCAACGCCGAACTCTGTTTGCAACGGATATCTGGGTCAGCAAATGATTTCTTCCTCGTCGGCTCCCGTCGCGCGCGGGTTCCTCCGCCGGGAGGGGGGGTGAGGGGGGTCCTGACCGTATCTCGCGTAGACCTTTGGTAGCGTGCCGGCGGCCTCGCGCAGGAGGATGGGCGTCTGGGGGTTGTTCTTCTTCATCGTGGGGTAGGCTCTGGCGACGAAGGAGCTGTCGAGGAGGTCAGCGGGCGATGTTTGGCCACGAGGAGGTGGAGGCGAGGCTCGGAGGCACAAGCACGGGGCGGACGGGGAGGCGGGAGACGGGTGGCTGGGAGGGCAGGTGGCCTGCCACGATACGGTTGCCGCTGCGTGCGTGTGGTGTCGTGTGGTGCGGTGATGAATCAAGAAACGTACCGGGTCGCGGCGCTGTGCTCGCCCGTCTGGCAGAAGAGGAAGCGCACCTCCTTGAGGGCCTTTGTGAATGCGTACTTGCCCGACATGTTGCGAGGAGGAGGAGGAGGAGGCGGACGGACGGAGGTTGAGGTCGTCGATTGGGGTCGGGGGGGTCGATTCAATTGGGGGAGAGAGAATGAGAGGCTCTGGACTGGGCAGGACGAGGAATTGAAGTTGACGAGATGCCGCAACGACGTTGACAGCGGGATCCACTCTGCATAAAGCCCATGAGAGTTTAGTTGTGCATGATTGGCTGGAATTGATTGGCTGAGACTTTTGGAGCTGTTGCTTGTGCATGGGCATAAAGTAGGCAGGTACACCGGTACATGGTTACAGTGGTAAATTGGCGTAGGTACCCGCCCAGGCACTTTGGCGGGCAACGTTTGCTTGACGGCCCATTAGATCAGGTTGTTTGCTAAGCTGCAAGTGGTACGGAGTACCTAGGTACCTAGGTAGGTAGGAGGTACCTGGGTATCCACCGGTATTCGCCGTGGCTGAAGCTTGGCCAGTGTGGCTCCCTGGCAGCCCAGGCTGACGTTGTTCCCGCTTAATTCCGATCGGCGGTGCTGCCGTATGGCATGTAGGTAGGGTAGGGTAGGTACCTCTTCCTGTGCAGACAGGCAGGCAGGTACCTACCTCGGCGACGTGCGGTCTCGCTGCGGGTTCGCGCTCTGTGCAACCGTTCCCCGGTCCCGGGAACCCCAACCCAGGGGGGAGAAAAAAAAGCCGCCCGCTCTCTCGGACTATCTCAAATCCTCAACGACTGCAGTCTTTCCCAACCTTGGCTCAACCTCCCTCCCCCGAGTCCGCCGTTCGACAACGAAACCTCTCCGCTCCAACCCACCCCGACCCCCCAATCCGTCCCGCGACCGACTTCTGATTGTCCTCCAAACGCCATCTCCTTCACAACCCACATTGTACCGAGCTTTCCGCCCTCTTCGAAAGTCACAATGGCCCCCGCCAACAACTTCTTCAACGCCGCGCGCCCGGCCTTCCGCCAGCAGGTGTTTGCCGGCGCGCAGATCCGCAACGCCTTCCGCACCTCCCAGTTCCGCACCCAGTTCCGCGAGAGCTCCAAGAGATGGCAGAGCTCGACCGCCGCCCCCGACGCCCAGGTTAGCTGGTTCAAGCGCATGTGGGACAGCCCCGTCGGCCTCAAGACGGTGCACTTCTGGTGAGTTTTTGCTCTACTACCCCCCTTCCCTCCCCGCGACCCGGAGCAAACGAACACGGCGCTGACTGCGGTGGTTAAAGGGCCCCTGTCATGAAGGTACGATTTCTTGCGCGCTGAAGCTGCGGCACCCTCCGCACCCTCCCCCCGACGAGCGAGACCTCCCATGTTGATGGTCCGGTTGCGATGTCGGAGCTCCCGCATGACCGTCCCGCGAGGACGGGAAGCAGGGATGAGCGGGAAGGATACAATCAGAGAGACACGATTGCTGACCAGCGCCATGACGTTTGTAGTGGGCTCTCGTCCTCGCCGGCGTTGCCGACTTTGCCCGTCCCGCCGAGAAGCTGTCCCTGACCCAGAACGGCGCCCTGACTGCCACCGGTATCATCTGGACCCGCTGGTGCTTGATCATCAAGCCCAAGAACTACCTGTACGTCCGCCCTCCGCCCCAGGAGCCATGCGCTCGGAGCGCCGTGACTGGCTGACTGACTGACTGACGCACGTAGCCTCGCCGCCGTCAACTTCTTTCTTGGTGCCGTCGGTGTCGTGCAGTGCACGCGTATCCTCATGTGGCAATCCTCCCAGAAGAAGAGCGCCGGCGAGCTGGCCAACGAGGTCAAGGAGGACGTCAAGGGAGCCGTCTCCTCCTAAGCCCGTGAGATGGTACCACAGCGGGAGGTGTTTCGACTGGGAGGGGGAGAGTTGGGGCGGGGCGGTCTGACGGTGAGGCAGGGCAGTGTCGCGGTCTTCGGCGCAAACAGATGTGTCTGCCGCCGCCCCGCCACAGGTCTAATAATGCGACGCAGAGGACAGGAGGGAGCAACGTATCGTGCAGTGACTTAGGTACTTACTTCCGCTGCTGTGACCTGCGTCAAGACGCACTGCGGAACCCAGCATCCGATATTTAGACCGTTTTCTTTTTCGCAGACCTTGAAAGACGGGAAGGAAGGGGGGGGAGAGCTGAGGAATACACCCGGCGAGAGCCGCGCCTGTGCCTCAACACGAGGCAAGGCGCGCCCTGCGTCACATGTACAGTATCCGCCTCAATTCAAATGCCAGAAACCGATAACCGCATGAAGATGTCGTGACATGAATGGCCTGCGTGCTCGTGCCCCCCTTCGTTCGCCATCTGTGCCTTGTAGAACTGGGCCCGAGCATGTCGATGTTTCACACCGCCCGTGATGGAAATCCGCAACGGGCTCTGGGGCATGGCAGGCAACTGCGTCCGTTTGCGACAGACAGTTTCCTCTCTTTGGCCTGTACCGTGCCGCCTGTGATGGGCATTTCTCTCCTGGCCCCGGCACCACGCGCCGCCGTTTGTAAGGGCCGCCGCAGAGTTGGCCCATGCCGTCGTCCGCCAAGGCCCGGTGCCGCGCCGCCGGCAACTTGATATCGATTTGGCCCCTCAAACAGGTCGCTTGGACGGGGATTTTCGAATCTTCAAGGTTTCTCATTTGCCAAAGGGGACGGGTCTCGCAGAAGGTTCCGATGGGGGGACAGTACCTATGAGCAATTGTCCCTTGTCTATGTGCACAAATCGCAATCAGACCTTGTGTTCTTTGCCGTTGATGTTGGACAAGAAACGGTCCAGGTGCTGAAAATGAGGTGTATCAACCATGGCCCGAAGTCTTTGGCCTCTAATGAGACGGAATCTCTCTGCCACGCCTACTCAGGTATCCGGACCCCTTCGGGTGCAGGTTCCCGTTCCTTCCTTCCGTATGAAGATATGCTACTTCCTTCCTGATCAGCCGTTTGTAGAATCTGTCTGTTGTATTGTAGTCTTTGGCAGGCAAGAGCAAGGTCCAGTTCCTTCCTTCCTTCCTTTTATACCTACCTACGTAGAAAGCACGATAACCCTCAGAACCATTCCATCCAGTCCCAAACTTACCCTCATTACAACAGTATCTCATCCCATATTCTATCTCGTCCCATACTCTATCCTGTAAGCATCCCAGCTCTCCCTCATCGTCTCATTTTCCATCTCTAACGTATCCGACTGCAGTCTACCCACCGCTCCCACGGGCCACGACCCCGAAAATGGAGCCAGATACCTCCGTCGACGATTCCGATGCGTACAACCTGTTGTTTCACCCCGACCGAGTTGATCCAGAGTTCTATCCCGACCTCGATCAGATCACGGTTCCACGAAAGTACACTCCGCCGAAGCCAAGCGCTACCCGGGCAGAAATCCAGGACTTTGACACCTGTCAGAGCGTCCCGTGGCGCCTGTATCAAGCGCGCCTCACAGAGGAACTCGAGGATGACCAAATCGCCGATTTCGAGGAGTTCGTCGCCGCCGTCGCCGCCAGGGACCCGGTCCACGTGATTAGGTCTGAACAAGATACAGCCGTTCTTTTCAACCATTACTTCTTACGGCCTGCGAGTGCTCTTCTGCGGGCGATGTCTGACAGGCGGGAAAACATTCAGTCCTCTTGGGAGGTGACTCTCAGTCCCGACGGACGCACCTATCGAAATACGGCAAAGGGGACGGACGCCCAGTTAACGGTCCGCCCGGATGTCGTGTTTTTCCTCCAAAACGAAGGAACCACCATGGATTTCCGAAAGGGCAAACCAGGCGCTCCAAGCCGTGGTTTTGCGGTGCTCGAGTTCAAGCGTCGTGGATTGCTGCAGAAACTGGTCGATGACCTTCAGTCCGGACACGATGTCCTGGATGACAGTGGGATTTCCCGGGCGAGATTTCACGGGGACTCGCAGCTACAGCTCAAACAAGGAGCAAGTTACGCTCTGTCGTTTCGAACGCAGTTTGTGTTGATGTCCGATCTCGAAAATGTCGTCTTGATCCAGTTCCACAGGATGGAGATCGAACCGGACTACACTCCGGTCAACGTTTGGGATGGCGGCCACGGCCGTACTTTCAAGTACACTGTACTCGATGCGAATCACCATGCACACAAGACAGTTTGCATGGCTGGTTTCATGCTCATGGCTGCCGACCCCGCGAACACCCCGTTAGACAATCGTCCATTGCTCGACTGACGGGATGAGTTGGACTTTCGACTGACGGGATGAGTTGGACTTTCGACTGACGGGATGAATTGGACTTTCGGATCACGGATGGGAGAGGGTCATGTATTGTATCGTTAGCATCGGACAGCCAGCATGTGTTTATCATCAAATTCGCTCCTGCCTCTCAGAAACACACTCTAGCTCCCATTCCCGGTCCCATGTGACAATGTCATGAAAGCGTGGTAAAGCAGCATTAAGAAGAGTCACTTGAGGGGGGATTCGGATTCGCAAGAATGAAAGTAGCTTGAACCCATGACAGGAAGTCCCAGCACAAATCAAGGCTAGATTTGGGCTTCGCGTTAGTATTCCTACCCAGGGCTGTGGTTCAACTCCCGTACGAGAGCAACAAGGAGTCCTCGGCCGTCTGCGCTCGGCCGCCCGGCCGCTCTGCCTCCAGGTGCCTGCCGTCTTAGCCCCCCAATCGGGACCCACTTCACTCTGATTTCTGGACCGATGCAGCCAGTCAAAGAAGAAAAAGAAAAAAAAAGTGACCTGAAAAATCTTGATAATCATGCTTGATTTTTCCAACTATGGACATGCCTCTGGTATCTGGGTAACCTTCCTCAAGGTGGAGGTGGTGGTGGTGGTGGTGGTGGTGGACCGCCCCGCAAGAACGCACAGACATTTCAGCCTCTGAGATCTTCCCCCCCTTCGTCGCTCGCGCGACTTCGGGTCCGACGGTGCCTCCACTCCGGTCGCTTCGCTCCGAAACAATTCGGAGCATGCGGATGAACATTCTGCCAGTGCTTCCAACGCGCGGGTGGGACAATGGATTTTTGGACGTCGCAACAGGCTGTACCGACTTCACGGTGCGGGCCTAAGAAACAAGCCACTTTTCACTCCATGTCTCGACGTATGAGTGATGCGTCGTGGTAGCCACCACGCATGGAACACGGATCACACCTGTCACGTTAGTCACTGTCGTCGGGAGCTTACGACGTACTCAGATCCCAATCTCACTTCCTGCCTGCGTCTCTTGGCGGAAAATCCGGGAAAACATGGGCGTGTTGCAAATTATTCTATCTCGCTATCATGAAACCCAATAACGTGCCGTTATTTGGCTGCTGGCGCTGCGGTAGCCTGTTCCTGCGCTTGATAGTCGCCCAATTCATCATCCATCAAACATCTCTCTCCCCTTACAATCGTTGCCTCTGGGAAGGAATAAAACAATCTATGATCTGCGCTCGCCTTTCTCTGCTCCAAAGTGTACTCAGAACCTTTCTAAGCTCTGCGGCCTGCACCACCGCCACGTCCTCTGTTCTGACGCTTCTTTGGGGATTCGAGGATTTCTCCGCCGCCATCACCAGAACCATATTCATCATCGTCGATTGGGCTTCTCTGGTGCTTCGATGAGGTTCTGGTGGGTTCTCCGACATTTGAAGCGGACGCTCCGCCGCGCTCATCACCCCCATGCCCTCCATCCTTGTGCTGCTTACCTCCGGGTTTCCCGCCTTTTCTGCGAATCGACAGCGCATGTCTTTTGGTTCTCTTGGGTTGGTCGACTTGAGACTTCATCTTTTCCGCACGCTCCTTGTCTCTGATGAGCAACTTTGCCTCGAACTCGGTCATCATGTTCTTTTCCTTGGCCGCTAATCGTTCCTCCTTCTCCTCCCACTTCGAAGACCGCATCAATGTCCGATCGCCCCTCTCCAGATCTGCTTCGTCTTTGTCTGGATTCTCCTCGAAGTACAGACTCTTTGCGTCCTTGATTGCCTCCTCCATGACCTGTACCAGATCATAGTACGTCGAGTACCCTTTGTCGGCGGCACCGAACTCTGACACGAGCCAGGCCTTCAAACGATCCTCGTGACTCATCCATCCAGACGGAAACCAGCCGGCGAAGTGGAAGAGGTTGCTGGTATTGAACTTCCAGGCAGGATGAGGAGGTAGACGCAGTCGCTCCAACGGGTGCTTGTCGAGCAAATACTTGCTTGGCAGTTTTGGAAGAAGCGAGTCATACTCGTCCGCTCGTCCCTTGCTGCTTGTTTCAGTATCTGACCATACCACGCAGTGGGAGTAGTCTAGGAAAACCACTCTAGGCTCTTCTAAGTTGACGCCGTTGTTTCCTAGGGTGATGAAGATGTTCTCGGGGAGAAAGGTGTTGAGCTCGATGCCTGCGTGCATAAAAGATACACAGCCGTCAAGCAGCGTTCGGAGAACCTGCAGTCTCGCTGACACGTCGACGAAAGACTGCCCATGCTTGTCGTCTGAAGGAGAAGGAAATCTCAAGAATGCCTTCTTGTCCTTGGGAACCATACAAACAATCTCTCCGTCGCTGTCGCTCATGTTCTCCGACTCGCCCTCGTCGCGGTCGCTCATGCTCTCTCGGTCGCACATGCTCTCCATGGAGACACCCTCAATGTATTCCATGAGAATTGCACCGACATAGTCCCAGTACATCTCATTTGAGTACATGCGTTTGAACTTGATAGCCCAACTGCCATGATATTGTGGGGCGAGATGGGGATGGCCGGTCAATCCTTTGTCGTACAAATGCCGCAATGCCTTGGCCTCGCGACTGAGCTGTGGCTCAGCTTGCTTGCCACACATGGGGGGTTTCTTCTCGACGGGCGGGAATAACATGGGGTCAAAGACTTTGAGAACCATCTTCATTCCTGCATCGAAAGGCTTGTAGCTGCTCGATTGACCCTCTGGCTGCGTGGGCGTCGGCGCCTTCAGGACCTCGCAGAGAAACAACTGTGCCCCGGAGTCGATGCCGCGTTTGATGGGCTTGAGAATCTTGATCTCGGCTAGTTCTTCTGACGCGAACACTTTATCGTAATCGAAATTGCGAAAGTGCCCGTCGGAGGCAATTTCTGGAAGATCTGGAAGCCCGTGGGGGGGGAGCGGGTCGCGGGGGTAGAGCGTCAACACTCTGTCGTCGCCGTACCGAGTGAGCAGTTGGAGAACATAATCCATGCGACTTTTACGATTCTCCATGACCTCAATGGACTTCCGGTTGTAGTAGCCGTTGTAGCGTGGGGGTGGCGCTGGGCCTGCGGACCGGTACATAGGCATGTTGCGGTTGGGTGGGGGAATTGTCGACAAGGGAACTCGGGAACAGCGGCCAGGGAGAGACATGTTTTGGGAGGACGGGGCGTTCACCGGCGCTTCATTCTCGTCCAAGAGCCCGGGGCTTGAGTGGTTGGATGAGAGAGACGAGCGGCGAGAATTGTTGTTGGAGTACGTGTCTCCCTCAGGAGTCTCGTCCAGTTCCATTATGTCGATGCTGACTGAGTGATTCTGGCGGCGATTGCGAGGATGGTGCTCTTCGTTGGAGGTCGGAGTGACACTGGGTTTGGATTATCGTTCCCAGGGATGGTGCTTGAGTAGTTGGATGGAGGAAGCGTCGATGAGGGAACTGGGGTATGTTCTCGATGAACAGTCTTGTGTTCGGTTCAGCAATCTTAATTGCAACCTGTCGAGAGTAAGTACTGTGCATGCAAACTCATCGGTGGGAGGGTGCGATACCGATAGGGGAGCTCGAAAAAGGGCGATGAGGATCGCGGAGAGGCCTCGAAGCGAGGCGAGTCGGATAGTGATGTAGAGTAGAAAGGCGAAGTGAGATAGGCGGTGATGCAAAAGTCGAAAGGCGAAGTGAGGTAGGCAGTGATGTAGAGTAAAAGAGGTGAGGTGAGATAGACCGTGATGAGTCAAGGTGAGGGGGGAAGTGAGGGGAAGCAGAGATGCGAGGCGATGGGCGATGTGAAATAGAGAGAGAAGGTGCGATCGGCGAAAGGAAAAGAAAAAAGAAAAAGAATGTCGGATAGGCACCCAAGAGAAAACTCCAAGAGGCTTCTGGAGGACCTGTGTAGAGAGGAGGAGAAAAAAGGGCTTCAGAAAGATGGATTAAGTTTCGTGGTTGCACGGGTCCAGTGGCGGTTGCCAACGGGACACAGAACAAAACAGTCACGTGCCTGCCTGTTGGTTGGATTCCACGAAGGCAGGCAGGCAGGCACAAAGAATTCAGCAGTCGATGCGATGCGTGGTAATTGCTGAACTGATGCAGAAGTTGTTGGGTGGTTTGGCAAAATCAATAATACCCAACTTGAACACTGAAGTCTATTTGTACTGCTCAGGAATCTTCTGTGCTTCTTGTCAAGGGATACTCAATGTTCCTCACAACATCACTCAAGCGGTCTACAAAAAGAGGAAGAGATCAAACCCGCTCACAATGGAAACCGAAAGTCCTGGTTACCAAAGCCTTCTGACAAGATCATAGTGTACAGGCAGCCGTCCTTGGCGCGGGTACCCGCGTTTCCCGGCGCCCCTTGTTTTCCCGCCATTCCGTGAGCAGACTGCCGGTTCAGCCAGTGTCTTCGTCCATTTCAACTTACCAGGAAGGAAAACAGCCGCCGACCCTGAAAACCCTTTGGGGGGACGGAGGGGGCGTTCCGCCACATACCTATCTCGTAGTAGGCATCAGTCAGTACCTAGGTACTCTACCAAGCCTCCACCGGCGCATCCTCTCTCGATCGGGGATCCCCCGGATTGTCCCGCGGGGAGGCCCGCCGCTTTCTCCTCCTTGTATTGTTGCGACGACGCGGGTTCTGTCGTCTTCCGCTGGACTCTAGAGCAATTCTAATATCACGGCAACGACGTCGTCCGCCTCTCCCGGACAGCGTCCTGCGGCCGTAAGGGAAAGAATCGCCGCGGCGAAGCTGCCCATGTCGCGGGAGATGGGCACGACGGCTACAAGCAGGTCACAAGTTTTGCCGGCTGCGGTCGTTGGCAGACAGCGGCACTGGCAGACCGATGTTTCCCGAGACCATGCAGATACGCGGCTGGGCGACGTAAGAAAAAAAAAAAAAAGGGACTTGTTGTTCAGGTGTTGGGACCTAGTGGCCATGGCCTGCCTCTAGGACATGAAGAGGGTGCGAGAGAGAAGCTTGACGGGTTCTTACCCACCCCCTTCCACGGACCACACTGGAGATTGCCAACTCGTGTTTGACCTTCTTTTCTTCTTTTCTTTCTTTCTGTAGCAACCGCGCGTGGCAGCTCGATGCTTGGAGGAGCCTTGGGGATCCCGGAGCTGCAAACAGACTGAGGCGTCTCGAAGTAAGTCTGGAACCCCCGGCCATGGGCGGCCTGCGCTTTGCCGCTCCTTGCAGGACGTCAAACGCCGACAGAGGTGCTTGTCCACGGCGGTCCCTTCTTAAGGTTGCACGGGTGACATCAACACTGGCCCAAGGTCTTGTCAGCCCGAGCCCCAAGGGCTTCTCCCTCCCTCCCTCATCGTCCGCCAGCCAGCGGCATCTTCCGCATCTCCGATAGCAACTGCCGAATCGGGCTTCCCTTCAACCGCGGCTGCCCACGCCAACGACCTCGACAGCACTGGCTGAACCGCCGCGTAGTCATCGCCGGACGTCGTCGACGGCGCCCGGATGCCCATCTCACACACCGCCTCGTCCGTTTCAACCTACCACGAAGGTCGGGCAGCTTCGCGGCCTGCCGACCCACCACGATGGACTACGGTTTCTTGGGTTTTCCCTGGTTGGTGTGAGTCACAGCGCCGTCACGACCTTGATGGTAGGTTCAACGGTGCCATCGTCGCCGAGGAACTACCGGGAAACCTCACGGCATTCTTCCGCAACTCCATCGATACGGAGGCAGCCGCGCTCGTCTGTCCGCCTGCCACAGCCTTCTACCGCATCGACCCGCGTGACTAGCACCAGACGTGGTCACCCATCCATCGGAGACTGCAGCTCGCACCGCGCCTCGCGCCTGCTTCGAGCCCCGGCTACCGCGGAAGAGCCCATACGCACCGCGGGGCCAGGTGGTGAGTCGTCCACAGCTTCACTCGTGTTGTCCCTCGGTGCTAACTCATCTCGCGGCCAGAAACCGACCTTGAACGATCGACGCTGTACCCCCTCGCCGTGGGCGTTTCCGCTCAGTCTCCAGACCACCTCGACTCTGTCGTCTACATGCTCCCAAGAACCCAAAAACACTCGACGTCGCCCCCTTTCCCATCAGCAGAGTTAGTTGACGGGACTCTACCCGACAAAGGCATCTTTCTCCCCCACGCAAACGATCGAGCGAGCTCGTCTTTCCGAATACAAGTCTTTTGCTCTCGCCGAGACCCCGATCCTATCTACAATGCTGTTGATAACGTCACCTCTTATCCTATCTCTGTGTAAGAGATTTCAGTCAGGGGCTCGACTTCTACGAAAAGCAAGTCGAAGCCCTTCGTGGTCGGATTCAGAGCTGCGGCCTCGTCCTGACAGCGTTGTGGCTCACCCACATCAAAGAATACCGAGCAGAGTTCAATTTACCTCGACCCCCGCCTATCAACTTCTGCTGTGTTAGTTACAGAAGTGAGTGCTAAAGAGGTTTCCGTCGGGGTTTTTACTTTTATGAAGAGCAAGTGAAAGTACTAGTCAGATAGGTTCAGGCTCTAACTATCAATGATACCTAGGCGGTAGCCAAGAACACCGAGCCGAGTTCAATTTACCTCAGCCCCCGCCTATCGACTTCGACCGTGCTGGTTGCAAAAGTGAGTGCTAGCATGGTCATGAGGGAAAAGCGGGACAAAAATTGCCATCATGTACGAGTCTTGCATGCAAAATCGTAGATTCGGATACGAAAAATCATCAGGTATCTTTGGTATGCTACAGTCATCGCTCATAAATGTCCCTAATGGTATCATACAGCTCTTCCTCCCCCACCAAAGCCCCCGTCTCAGGCCCTCTCCTTGTGCTCGCCAAACGCCATCTCCTCGTCGCTCGAGCCCTTCTTGAGCTTCTCCGCCGCGCCCCGCCGGCGCAGCATATCGTCGACATCGCCGTCGCGCTGGCGGATGGCCTCCTCCTCTTGGGCGATGTACCGCAGCGGCCGCTTGGAAGAGATGGCGTCCTTGTCACGGAAGACGAGGATGCTCTGGTTCTCGGCGAAGAAGCGGTCAAGGTCCTCGAGCGAGCGGTCCGAAGTCTCCGGGTAGAAGAAGTAGACGATGGGCACGAAGGAGAAATTGAGGACGGTCCAGATGATATAGAATTTCCAGCCAAGGGCATTGATTCCGGGCGGCGTGATTTCGACGACCTGGAGGGGCTCTATGTTAGTGATCGGGTTTGTAAAAGGCATTGCAAGGGGGGCCTACCATGAAGTTGAAGATCCAGTTGGCGGCGGTACCAAGGGCGGCACCCTTCGTGCGCATTGATAGACTGTTGATTTCAGTTGGGTATAACCAAGGAACTCCTTGCCATCCTGCGGCAAAAAATCCGTAGAACCCGAAGAAGAAGGCGATGGAGGCCTTGGCCCACTGGGACTTGATCGCGGGGGCTAGGCCGTCCATCTCGTTGTAGCGGATGCAGACCGTGATAACTGCGTAACAGACAAACTGGCCAAAGGCGGCATCTACTGTGTGTCAGGAACACTTCATCTCGTTGAACTCGCACCAGTTCTCTCTTCATCCTTCACTTCCGGGAGAGGTCTTGAACTTACACATCATCATCTTCCTCCGGCCCCAGCGCTCCACGTTGGGGATTCCGATGAGACTGAACAGCAGGTAGCTGATGGAGTTACAAGCAGCCAGAAGCCTCGCGAGACTATTGCTCAAGCCGACGGAGTTGATGAGGACCAGGGGCAAGTAGTACGACGTGATATTTATGCCAGACAGTTGCTGCATAATCTGGCACCCGATCCCGAGGATTAGCCGGCGGACGGTGCCGGTGCCGGCGGTCTCGCCGGTCCGACTCCTGAGGAGGTCGGACCACGGGACGGTGTTCATGCGCTCGTATTCGACGGCCCACTGTATATCCTTGGACTGTGTCTGGATGTAAGCATCATCGACGGGGCGGTCCTCGAGGTCCGCAAGGATCTGCTCGGCCTCGGCGACGCGTCCTTTGGCGACGAGCCAGCTGGAGAGACGGGTTAGTCTTGGGTCTTGGAGGGGGGTGTGCCGGGAGGGAAGGGAGACAAAACGTACCGAGGAGATTCCGGGAGCCAGGGAACGGTGCCGAAGATGATGAAAATGAACAAGAACTGGAAGGCAAGGGGAACACGCCAGGACACGGAACCGTCGAGGAAGGAGAACCCATAAGTCACCCAGTTGCCTGTACATCGTCAGCACGCGTGATTTAATTCAAGAGTAGAAGGACTCACTCAAGGAGAAGCCAAAGATATTCATAATCATCTCAATGACAATCAGCTTCCCACGCCAGGTGGCCTTGCTGGTCTCGCCCTGCCAGACGGGGGCGGTGGAGGTGTTGATGCCGTTGCCGATGCCGGCGATGACGCGGCCGACGAACATCTGGGGCAGGCCGAAGGCGGCGGTCTGCAGGATGGCGCCGATGGACATGATGGTGGTGCCGACGAGGATGGTGTTCTTGCGGCCCAATCGCTCGCCGATCCAGATGGTGGAGATGGCGCCGAGGAAGCAGCCGATGTCGTAGATGGCGGTGACGGTGGACTGGAGCTTGTCGTTGCCGACGATGCCCATGGTCTCGAGGAAGTCGTCAGTGACGATGACGCCGCCGAAGACGCCCTGGTCGTAGCTGTAGGGGATGCGTGTCAGTCGGGGAGCGGAGACGGGATGGGGGAATGGACTTACCCGAAGAGCGTCATGTCCGTTGCGCAGGCGACGGTCACCCAGAAGGTGAGCCACGCGCCCTTCAAGCCGAACCAACCCATGGTGAAATGATATGAGGGTGGTTCGTTTTAGTTGAGATGTTTGAAAGTGGTATCGACGTCGTATGAGTGGCGTCGTGAGTAAAGGATAAGAGGGGAACGCGTGAACGGTAAACCCTCAGACAAAGATGGCCGTGCGGCGTGATTCGGAAAAAATGCTAAGACCTGCCAGATCCAGTAGACCCCCCGAGAATGTAGAAAAGAGACCCTGACTAGACGAGACGAAGAGACTGCAGGTGGTGCAGAAAAGGCGGCGGCGGACGGACTCTATATAGACGTGCAGGAAGACGGGCAACCAAATGGTCAATGTCGATCGCTGCCAAGGCCGATGCATGGCTCCCGCCCATAAGTCCCGAGCCCCAGTCGGCCGGGCGCCCGTACGCGGCGCTCAATCTGTCGCAAGATCTCGCCCACCCACTCGCTCGCTCGCTCTCGCGTGTGGGGGTTGAGGGATGAGTGGGGATGGCAGGGCGGTGTTGAGCGGGAGGTAGACGACGTAGCTATGTCATTCTTCCCCAGACGAACAGTTGCTGGCTGCCAAGGTTAGGCGCGTTTGCGTGAACCGAATGGTGCCGTTGGCCAAGGAAAACGAGGCAGGCAGGGTTTCTGAGGGAGCGGTGACCGCCCGTTGGTATCGGCGCTCATGAGGCCGGGCCGAAAAGGAAGACGGGGGGCCATGGGGGGAGAGCAGGCCCCCTGCTTGAGATGAAGTGGGGAGTGGTGGAGAAGAGGACGGAAAGGCGAGGCATCATCCATCATTGTTTGACGGGCAAGGGGGTCGGGGAGAGTTTCGGGGTCGAGGCCGGCGTTGGACGAGCGTCCAGTCGGCGTCGAGCGGACGGCCAAAAGGGCGAAGAGTCAACGCGGCTCGACTAGTGCCGTGTCAGGGCTCTCAGGGGCAGAGTCACCTGCCAACTGCAGGCACCCCGCAGAGTTGATCATCGTTGCGTGCCCATGGGTCAAAAGAGCCGGCGTCGTAGCGGTATTGTGTCCGTATTGAACTTCCTAGGTAGTGTTGTGACGGAAAGATGGGCGGTTGGGCGACGGAGCGGAAGCCGCGCGAGGTGAGGTGAGAGTTGAAAGAGGTGGGGAAAGCGAGTGGGAGTGAGAGATCGAGAGATCGAGAGGGGCAACAAGGCAGGGAGGTGCCAGATACATTGCCATGGTGCGAAAACGTGGAATGGGAGGAAAACGCGTGTACCCACACGCCGCGCCGACTCGAAAAACGTGGGTTTTCGACGTTGACGTTATCGCCGTTGTTCGATGTCGCTGTCGTGGAAGGAGCGACGCCGGTTTCTTGGTCGCTGCTGAAAATGGACGGTCGATGACGTCGGGAAGGTCCACCGCGGCTCTGAAACGGCCCAAAGAGGGTAGGTACCTGGGTCTCAAGGCAGGTACGTACCTAGACATGCATATCCTGACTACCTACCTACTACTGAGTAGGCGTAGGTAGGTATGTATACCTGTATTCGTACAATGTACACACGCACACAGGGTCCCCGGCTGTAGTCGAAGCTTAACCAGGGCTGCCAGGTCGATCTCGGTGCTTAGCGGGGGACGCCTGCGACGCTAGGCCGGTTTCCGGCCGTCGGCGGCACATCTTGTTGTTGGTGCGTGGAAATACTTCGCATATATCCTGTCACGAAAAAAAAAAAAGAAAAAAAGGCGAAAGAGTGCAAGGGGAGAGACGAAGACGGTAAGAGGCAGAATCCCGCCGCAGTCTGGATTTCCGTGACCGCTGCTGCGGCTGCACGATAAGGAAGGCCCGACTTGTTGATCATGTGCAGCTTCTGGGGGTGGTGAACCGCTTGGGCAGCCGACGGAAATCCCATTTCACCAACACACTACGAATAGGCGTGTATGATGGGCATCGTCAACGTCACGAGGACGACGAGGCCATTGCATCATCTTTTGTTGCTTTTCCCGCTTTGCTCCATGTTCCCCCGGTGATTCATCCCGGTGGGTACTGGGGAAGAATTAAAAAAAATGGGGGGGGGGGGGGGGGAAGGGCCAGAACAACCTCCCCCGAGGACCACATGAGGGCACAATCGGTCCGAATCCCAACAACCGCAATGATGTCTTTTCTTTTGCTTTGATGCGGGGAGCGCTGCGGTGCAATCAGTCTGATGTGTCGCCCCCCCACCAGACTCTGTTGCCTGACGTCGGGGTAATCTAAGCAGGGAAAAAAATAATAAGAAAGTAAAGCGCGAGGAATCTAAACTACGACGGGGGTTTGCGGTCCGGCCCAGCCTCTCCTGGCGCCGTTGAGGCTCTGCGGTGTCGGGACACGGCGGCCGGTGCCTGGCTCGGCAAGCCCCCGAGGGGGGGCGGGGAATGGTCCGTCTTGGCGGTCGCCAGCCTTTTTATCTCTTTTCCCCTTTTCACTTATTTATAATTTTTATTTTTTACCTCTCCTCGTATGCTTTCTGTCCTTTTTTTTTGTTTTCATTTATTTGCTTAATCTTCCGCGCGCTGCGCCCCGTCGCCCGAGACAGCGGAAGCGGGGAGCTGCCCCGCCCGCTCATCAATCTGATTCGGCTGGGGGTGCCGCCGAGAATACGGCCGAGCAATGCGGGATTGAGCGGGCGTGAGGCCCGCGCCGCGGCCTCGAACACACTGTTTCACTCGGAAAGGGAGAAAGAAGAAGACAGTGGAAATGGCTAGCTTTTTCCAAAAAAAAACGTACAACCCGGATTCCGCGGGGGTGGGTTAATTCCAAGAGGGGAGGGTTACTCGTCTCCCGGCGCCGGGAAAAAAGATTAGGAAAACCCCCCAGAAGAAAGAATCTGAAAAAAAAAATGAAAAAAAAGAGAAACTCCTTTCGTGCCCCGACGCTTGCAAACCCATGGATAACTTCCGCTCAAAAGCAGTTCGCGAACAGCGCGGCGGTCCTACCGCCCCTCTCACATCATCAGGAACTCGTCCATGCAATCGGCCGGCCCGATGAAGGCGATGTACCCGTCCGGCCGCAGCACCACCATGCCCGCGCCCCCGTCGCCGAACCCGTACCGCCTGTGCAGCCCGCCGTCCGGGTCGCGGTACCCGCCCCGCCCCACCGCCTCGCCCGCGTACACCTTGACGACGCCGTACTCCTTGAACCGGCCGTCCGTCACCAGCTTCTCCTCGGCCCGCTCCAGGCCCTCCTGGTCCGTGTCCGTGCCGGCGAAGAGGAAGACGGTGTGGTCGCGCGCGCTCGCCAGCCCGAGCAGCCACCCGGCCTTGTCGCCCCGCTCGTCCGCCACCTCGCCGTCCGGCGCCCGCCACCCGCCCCGCAGGGGGCCGTCGAACCCGAGCGCCGTGCCCACGATCGGGCTCCGCCGGTACTTGATGGCCATCTGCGAGATGAAGGTGACGGCCGCCAGCCGCCGCGCGCGGCTGCTCCAGATGCGCGGCACGATCCACGGCATCAGCGCGTTGCGCACCGCCGTGAACAGCACGTTCTGCGACGCCACCATCGTGAAGATGCGGTCCGTCCCCGCGAGCAGGTGCCGCCCGACCGGGTACCGCTCGGCGTGGTACGTGTCGAGGAAGGACTCGTCCTTCTCGCCGCGGAGCACCGCCGCCAGCTTCCACCCGAGGTTGACGGCGTCCTGGATGCCCGTGTTCATGCCCTGCCCGCCCGCCGGCGAGTGGATGTGCGCCGCGTCGCCGGCCAGGAGCAGCCGCCCGTCGCGGTACTTGTCGACGCCGCGGCAGTTCCACTTGAAGCTCGTCAGCCACAGCGCCTCCTCGATCTCGAGCCCGGGCCCCATTATCTCGCGCATGAAGGCCTCGAACTCGCCGACGTCCGGGTCGCCCTCGCGCTTGCTCGCCGACGACCGCTCGCCCACCATGCGGAGCACGCCGTCCTTGAGCGGGAAGGTGACCATGACGCGGCGGCCGAGGTAGAGCGAGATGCGCTCGGCGTCGTACTCGCCCCGGAGGCGCGCGTCGCAGAGGATGTACTGCGTCGGGTACTGCGACCCCTCGAACGACACGTCGGCGCTGTGGCGCACGACGCTGTGGGCGCCGTCGCACCCGACAATGTACTTGGCCCGCACGATCTCCTTCTTCTCCTCCTCGCCCGACTCGCCGCCGCCGCCCCGGACGAGCGTGGCGCTGGCGCGGACGCCGTCCTGCTTGATGTCGCCGGCCGACACGCCGCGCTCGACGCGGGCGCCGTAGGCCTCGAGCTGGCGCAGCATGGCGGCCTCGGTGTCGGCCTGGGAGATCCACAGGGGCAGGGGGAAGCGGGTGTCGTCGATGCCGAGGTCGTCAAAGGTGCCGGTGACGAGGTGGCGCCTGTTGCAGTAGATGTTGACGCCGGGGCCCTTTGTGCCGTCCTTCAGCATGGACTCGGCGATGTGGGGGTGGCGGTTGAGGAGCTCCTGCGAGCGGGGCTGGACGGCGAGGGCGCGCGACTTGTCGGACGGCTCGGCCAGCTTGTCGATGAGGCGGAAGGGGATGCCCTGCACGCACAGCTCGAGGGCGAGGGTGAGGCCCGTCGGGCCGGCGCCGACGATGAGGACGTCCGTGTTGGTCATCTTGGGCAAGCGGCGCTTGGCGGGCTTGGGGGAGGCGGTGGAGGGGGTGGATGCGGGAGAGACGGTGGAGGTGGAGGTGGAGGAGGTGGGAGACGTCAGCGATGCCTTTTCCGTGTGCGACTGTGGTGAATGCATTGGGCGCGGATGTGTCTTGTGGTTCTGTTGATTCCCTTGTACGTGAGGATGTCGAGCAACGGTAACAATCACCACTCCTCTGCGAGGGCCGCGGGGCGGGGGATGGCAACTTAAATACCGGTGCCGCCTTTGCCCTTTTTGTCGTGCCGCAAGTCGTATACACTGCACGGCGGGTTCCAGCGAAACGTTCGGTGGAACGCAATATGCTTCGGCGGGCTCAAAGTTTCGATTGCCCCGACATCAGCTGGACGAGTCCGTTGGGGAAGAGGGATGTCGCTCGCCATGCTGGGTGGGCTACGCGCGTCACCGCCCGCCGTGCGTCACGCTCGCTCTTGGAAAGTCGTGGTGTGATTCTTCGTAGACGGAGGCGAGATGCCATGTAAGTCGAAGGTGTGTTCATTGGTAGTGGTGAGAGTGCAAGCAAGGTTGGCCGCATCAGCCAGCGGCTGTCCTTGCGGGGGAGCGTTGATTCTGGCCGGGGCCGGATCGCGACCGGACGAGCGTGGTGCTGTTTCCCATACGGGTCATACCGGGCCAACTCTCCACACGGACGACATGTTTGTGCTGTGCCTGCCTGCCTGACTTGTCTGTTCAGCCGGTGATAGGTAGGTAGGTAGGTAGGTAGGTATTGTCCTCTCTGGGATGCTGGTGAGTGGTTCGACCGGGCTTCCCGGGCGCATAGAGTCACGTGAGGGTCGGCGGTCGGGAGTCCAAGCCACCGATGCGCAACCGTCGACATGATATGCAACTCGGGCGTCGGGGCTCTCGTCGTATGCAAGGCGAGCTATGCATAATCCTGCAAGACGACTAACAGGGTTTGGGCGATGATGCTGTGTAGGGGAAGTGACATATTCGTTGTCGTCGGGCGATGCAGGAAAAGAAGAGATAGGATACGTAGTAGATAGGTTGAGGTCGTTAAAGCGGGCAGTCGGGGGTTATTCATGCCTTTGAGGGTTTTCGGGGTTTGTTTCAAGATGCATTTAAACCAGGAGGGCGTTGACCAACCCTGGATTTGCCGGCGGCCCGTGGATGAAGGGGGGGGGGGTTGCGTCTGATGTTTCTTTGTTTTTCGTGGGGAAAAGTGAGAAAGTCGAGAGTCGAAGTTGATAAACTCGGAAGCTTGGGGATTCTGGGCGATTCACTGCGGCGCTCGGCTCCGATGCTGACTTGTGGTTGCATCGCTTCTTCAAGCGTGCCAGGTCTTGGAATTCATGGCTCAATGCTGGTTGATGCCGGGTGGGACGCTGCTTTATTGCCTAATCCGAATAGCAGCATGTCATGCCATTGGTTGCTGCTGCATCGCGGGGCATCGTGGGATACCTAGACAGACCGGTCGCCGGTAGATTCGCTGCGAGGCATTACAACTACACCATTCTGCCCTTGTACGATGTAATTCAATCTGCAAAGATGCAGGAATACGGCAGCCTCTTCCTTTCCGTTGACCTCATCAACTTAGTTGCTAAAGCCGATTGCCGGCTAAGGCAGGGCAGGGGTCATCGTGCGGGATGCATGTGGCGGCTTATTCGCAACGGGGTCGACAGCGGCTTACGGAAAGGATGCCCCCTATTGAGCGATGTCAGATGCATTTCCGACCAAGATGCAGCTACCAAGCAGGACCGTCGTCGTCATGTAGTCACACGGCATTACCGTTTTTCCATTCCATGCTTCGTTTCTTATTCCTCTCACGTTTCTCTTTCCTTCTTCATCTCCACCTGAGGAGAGTGTGGCGCAGTCTACCTACCCACCCGTATTCGTAGGTACCTAGGCGCTCATGCAGGTACAGGTATAATTACCTAACCCACCTCTAGTGTGGCGGCAGCCACAGCGGGGGATACACACACTGTTTCACCCGTCGGTCGACCCCT
The DNA here is from genome assembly GCA_030867305.1 of Colletotrichum zoysiae. Lineage (NCBI taxonomy): Eukaryota > Fungi > Ascomycota > Sordariomycetes > Glomerellales > Glomerellaceae > Colletotrichum > Colletotrichum zoysiae. The sequence continues at coordinate 26,364 of MU842914.1, read as the reverse complement.
CGAATTGAACGCACGTACCATGACGCGAGAAGTCAATCTCCCGCAGGGAACCCCCAACGCTCCTTGTATGCAATTTTACTCACGCGCTTCTCAAAGACGCGTCTTTACTTCATCATGACTGAAGAGCAAGATATCACGGATGAAGATATTTTGGATCAAGATTTGGTTGCGTTATCAGCAACTGTAGATATGCTCCCGGAACACAATTCACGTACGTCTTCTCCCCAGCGCTGTATGTGTTTGTGCCCCTGATTATTCAAACCCCGTTCCGCAGCCATGAGCAGCAAGCGCAGCCAATCCTTTGGCGCCGCGTCGCTGCCCTCACCGCCAGAGTCGAAGCGGCCGCGGCTTGGTTCCTCTGAGCCAGAGCACATCGACCTGCTTTCTGATGACGGTGCAGAGTACATCGACCTGGTATCGGACGATGACGGTCCCGCCGTCTCCGACGACCCCCCTGTGGAAGCCGAGCCGGTCGAGGTGACGGTGGACCGCCTCCTGGCCGAGTACACGCAGACGGAGCTGGCTGAGGAGCTCGCGGCCGAGTACACCCGAACAGAGCCGCCCATGGCGACGGTGGACCGCCTCATGGTCGAGTACACCCAGGGCGTACCCAAGAACAATTGCAACTACAAAAAAAACGGCAAGGAGGCAGAGAAACATTACTACATTGTTTTACGTGGCCATCAAGAAGGTATCTATCTGAGTTGGGATGAGTGCAAACTAAACTATGAGGGCTACAAAGGCCAAGAATGTAAGTTGTCCTTCGGGCCTCGTTTGAGCTAGCAGTTGTCCAGCTGACGTCTCCTAATGTAGTCAAAGGCGTACCATCTTACCAGGATGCTGTAAGGGAATGATTCCATGTGTGTGATCGACACGGGGCTAACGTACACTCAGGTGGAATGCCTTGAGAATGAGCTTAAGAGGCTTTCAGAGAAAACCCCCCCCAATGAGCTCCGAATATTACTTCACAAGAGGCTCTGTAAAAAGCCTCACGAGACGCTTCTGGAATCGCTCCGTGGGAAGCTCCTTGAAAAACCTCGAGAGGAGCTTCTTAAATTGCTCCGCGAGAAGCTTCTTGAAAGGCATGGCCCCTCTCCCGCCCCTGCTCAAGAGCTGGTCCTTTGCCAGGAACAGCAAGACGCAATGGATCTTGCCATGCAAGGGTGCAACTTGTTCATTACTGGGTAGGTACTTACCACACCTGACACATTACCCTACGCACCAAGACCTTGACTTTACAATCCCCTCATGTTGCTTAACGACTGACTCTGGGCCCCCCTGTAGGTCTGGCGGATGCGGCAAATCGGTCCTCATAAAGGCTCTTAAGACAAAGTTCGAGGCCATGCACAAGAAGGTCCACCTCGTTGCACCCACCGGCGTGGCCGCTGTCAACATTGGCGGCTCTACAACGTTTAACTACGCCGGATGGACAGCTGACGATGTCAAAAAACCAAACGATCAATTATTCTATTCAAAGTGTGATGTTGTCCCTATCAAAGAGCGGTTGTGGAACACCGACGTTATCATCATCGACGAGATCAGTATGATCGAGAACCAGTTTTTTGATCGGCTCAGCCAATTTATGACCCTCGTCCGCCAAAAAGTAGCCAAAGAAGAGAATAAGACGCGACCGCAAGGTCCATTCGGAGGTGTTCAGGTCATCGCTGTCGGCGACTTTTGTCAGCTGCCCCCGGTGCAACCGTTCGGGCACTGTGTCGAGTGCGGTGCAGCTATGGAATCGAAGGTGTCCGGGGATGTTTTCTTCCCATATTCTTGCCCCGCAGGCGACGGCCACTTTAAGGACCAAGACAAATGGGCGTTCAAGTCTCCCGAGTGGAACAATTGCAAGTTCAAGTATGTGCAACTGAAAAAGATTCACCGCCAGCAGGATGAGCAGTTTATCAGGGTCCTCCAGAAGTGCCGCCTGGGGAAGAACCTCGACACGAGCGATGTCAACCTCCTTCTGAAGCGCGATGCCCAAACAGAAAACCGGACCCTAGAAATCGGGACTTGTTTGTTCAGCCATCGAGAAAAGGTTCGAGAGCGCAATGACAGAAAATTTAACAAACTCCCCGGCGGTGTGACGAAGTACACTAGTTTGGATGAATTTCGTTTCCCGGAGGACGATTCGAAGAATGATCCTGTAAGACTCCCATATTCCACAAATTTTCAGATGGCGATCCTCCGATGCACTTCTCATACAAGGGGTATGCTAATCAGCCACACGGAACAGAGGAACGATCCAGGTAAACTCGCCGAACGCGTTGAAAAAGAAAGCGATCACTTCTCGCGCCACCGGTACCCCAAGCTGCTGAAACTCAAGCCTGGGATGCCTGTAATTTTGCTCGCAAATGTAAGGTTCTCTATCACAGTCCTGGTCTGAACATACAGGTTGAGATAAGTTGCCAAGTTCACTAACCGAAATTATCGCAGATCGACCTGCGCAACGATCTCTGTAATGGCAGCCAAGGCGTCATTCATGATTTCGTAGAACTCACTCCACAGGACATGCCCAAGGAGCCCCAAACGCACAACTTTATCAAGAACCCGGACGGCTACCTTGCCGCCAAGGAGAGGTACCGAGTGCAGATGAAGTTTATTAATTCAGCGAGGCCTCCCAAAAAGTGTGAGTAAAAGAGCCATCCAGCCCCGCTCCGGGAGATCGTTTTCCGATGGCCATCTGCTGATGTGTTACGTTTAGACCCCGTGGTCGAGTTCGCCAACGGCCATCGTCGCGTCATTTGCCCCGACGCGAGCGTCAGCAAGGTCGTCGCTGACGACGACAAGTCCAGCATGCCCGATGTGCCGGCTCGCTACATGTACGGATTCCTGTCGCGGACGCAGATTCCCCTTGCCCCCGGCTGGGCCCTCACGATCCACAAGAGCCAGGGCATGTCCCTAGATCACGTCATTGTCAACCTGAACGGCGTCTTTGCGGAAGGGCAGGCGTACGTGGCGCTGAGCCGGGCGCGGACCCTCCAGGGTCTCAAGATCGAAGGGACCAGTGCGGAGCAGCTGAGGCGGGCCATAAAGCTTGATCCCGAGGTGAAGAGGTTTATGGAACACCTCGACAAGGTAAAGGATAAGTCGGCCGGAGACAGGATTCCAGGTCGGTCGTCGGGACGTTAGCGTCAAGCCGATGTGTCAGTTTCTTTATCACAAACGGTATGATGGACAGCAAGTACTGTTCAGCAGGTTGCTGTTCTGAGAACCCATGGGCCGTCGTTGTATTCCCCATCAAAATTCATGGATGGAGGAGAATATCCTATCGACTTATCAGTTTGGTATCACCATCGGGATTCTGGGTATCTAGAGCAGGCGTTCTGGAGTAGAGGATTCTTCATGAAAGTCACACAGAGGAAGCCAGGGCACATGTATCTCGCTCTCAATAGAAGACGAAATCCGACAGTTCTGTCAGCCGATCCTTCCGAGCTTCCATGACGCGATGGACATGGGTATCGGCGCTTGCCCATGGGCGCTGCAGGCAAGCATCCAACAACAGCAGTACCTTCTTTCAACAGCGCGTGGCATGGCTCGACAAGACACCGCGAGTCGCGGGGCAAGCGGGGCATTCAACTATTCAGCAAGCCGGGTAACCGTTTCAACAAATGTTCATTTTATCTATATCCTGCCTAGTCTATCAGAATCCCAGTAATGTAGCACATATCCGACACAGCCCGCCGGCTGCTGCCTTGTTTCCCCGGAACCGAACCGTTCTGATTTGGATTTTCGACGTAATCTCATAGGAGCGTTGCTCCTTTTTTTCTTCTTTTCGTTATGCCTTCGCAAACCCCGGCTTTCCCGAACCCCGAAACCTGCTCTCTAGTTGTTGAAGGGGAGCTCGCAGGAGGAGTCGGAGCCGGTGGCGCCGGCGCTGGTGCAGAACTCGCGGAACTTGCAGTTGTCGATGGGGACGAAGTCGGAGGAGGGGCCGGTGTTGACGATGCACTTCATGACCGAGTCCTCGTTCTCGTAGTAGAGCGGCCAGCCGGGGCTTTTCGGGGCGAGCTTGTTGCTGTTGTTGCACACCACCTGCGTGATGGTGTCGTTGGCGGTGCCGTCCGAGTTGGTGCAGTGGCACTTGTTGTAGGTGGAGCACGCGTTGGCGCTGGCCAGGAGGGTGACGAGGAAGATGAGAGAGGACTGCATTATGGGAGCGTGTGTGTATAAGTGAGTGTGTAAATATCAGTGAGCGTGTATATAAGCGAGTGTGTATATGAGTGAGTGTGAGTGAGTGTGAGTGAGTGAGTGAGTGTGTGTGTGTGAGTGAGTGTGTTTGTTTCGAAGCGAGTGTATCGTTGGTAAAGAACGTTGTGGTTTTGAAGCTGGTTGACTACAGGTCTAGAGAGTAGAGCACCTTTCGATACTTTATACTCTTGAGCTGTCCTCATACTAAGAGAGTTTGCTAACGTAGGTCATCAAGTGTTTACGGCTTTGACGGATAGATTGCCGGCGACCCCGCGATTCCGCCACGAGGGGCTCTGCCTCGAGGAATACCCCACATACGAATACCGGAGAGCGTGTGCATTGTGTTCCAGGCGGCGGACTCTCTCGCTCTCTGTCGGGGAACCCGAGCCTTTCAGGGGCGATCGCAATCTGCAGAAACAACATGTGGGCCTGACTCGCGCGGGGAACTGCCACCTTAAAGGCTCAAAGCGATCTTTCGCTGGCTTGTGCGTATTTTTAACTCGGCTTTTACGTGCCGGTCACCCCTGTAAAGGGTAGTAATTGTGCTTGTTTTTCCCCAAGTGATAGTTGCATCCCGGTGCCAGAGCAAATAGCCAGAGCTAGCATAATGGCCTCGCTAGACACATATACTTTCTAGGTAATAGTGGTGATCAGTGCTCCCCAAAGACTTCTAAGAAGGGAAAAGGAACCTGACCTAGGTTACCAATCCTCTTAACTGAACATCCTTCACTTGATATAAGCTCTGCCCTTTCTAATACCTTTATGTGTCTCCTCTCTAATATTATATTTCCTTATTCCTCCTGGACATCATATGCTCTTAGTTCCTCAGGACGTAGTAACTAAAGCCAAGATTGCTAAATTATTCATAAGTGGACAGGGCACCCTTCAGGGCTTGGACCCATTCCCACAGGCCTAACAAATGCGCAGTCTAACGCCTGTGCACTAAACGCCGTTAGACGTATCCGTCTGTGAATAGATTCCGGGATTGTCCGTAGAAAATACAGTTGATGTTGGACTCTATGTTGTGATATGTAGGTTTGATAGTGTCTTTGTTTACTAGTCAGAAGTCATAGATAATTCTTATAACTCCTGGTTTCATAACTCTGGTTTAGGACAGAGTGTTTGCTGCCTATAGTGTTTAACTTTCTGACTAGGTAGTATATGATTCCTGTGGTATTTATCTCTAGTGATGCCACTGCTATAAACTCTTGCTCTCTTTAACAGCATCTTGACTGTTCCCTAATTTTTAGCTGTGCTTTAGGGAGGAAGTTAACAACGTGCTTTGTAAGGTTATTTCTTTAAATGTCTGTAAATGCTTTATCAGAATAACCTTTATATATAGTATAAGCGCTGGACCATGGCTCTCTGTTCCTCTGTTGCTGCTATGGGTCTGATGGTGATGTCTGAAGTCTAGAACTATTTGTAAACCTTGCGTTAGGGAGTACTAGAAAATTTTTAGTAGGTATTCTTTCCTCTTATAAGGGGTAAGTATAGAAATCCAGGTCTTCTATATAAATCCTGGGTTAGGGTAGTGTCTCGGCGTTCTGTTATAGAGGTTCCTTGCTGATGTTCTTAGTGTTATTCTGCGTCTCCTAGAGAGTATGGTCACCTCCTGCTGTCGCTGGGAGAAGCATTCTTGCCAGGGACTCTGGATTCTAGACTTCCTCTACGTCTTCTAAGCCATCATCAGGTTCTTCATCAGTATCACCGGAAGTTCTTAGATTTCCTCATTATCAGTTTATTCAATATTCTTTCATTATGGGGTAACAGTGAAAGCAGAGTGATTAGACGTCTTTATACGGTTCACACGTCTGTTTCTTCAATATAGCTAGCTGCAGATAGTAAGCCTCAGGGCTCATCTCTATTGTCACTGGCAAGGGATTCTCGCAAGGTAAACTGTTTCTATGTTGCTTTAGCTATCTGGGTTCTAGTGTCACAAGCGGGTCAGGGCAACCAACTCTGGCACAAAGCAAAAGCTTCGGTAATGATGCTCCTGCATCATTATCCCCTGTTCTGCACTATATAGTTACGCCGGCCAGCACCCCAACTGGTTGGGCCGTAACACCATGTCTCCCCTCTAAGAGGCATGTCCCCATGCCGAGGACCAATCAGGCATGTCACGGGTATAAGCAGGGAAACTCCAGTAGTGGTGCGGGGTAACCAATCCCACACATACTGCCTACGGTCGGCTCGCTACACAACAGCTAGAGGAGCTGTTCTTGTCGACGTATGGGAATCGAACCTATAGTCCCTCTACGTGGGTTAGGAGCATCATTGTGTCACGAGCGGGTCAGGGCAACCAACTCTGGCACAAAGCAAAAGCTTCGGTAATGATGCTCCTGCATCATTATCCCCTGTTCTGCACTATATAGTTACGCCGGCCAGCACCCCAACTGGTTGGGCCGTAACATCTAGCTAGGGAATAGAATATCGTTATGCTCTGCTTGCGCTTGCGTTTGGGCTCCATCATATCCATGACACATGTGTTCTGTGGCATATCTAGTCGCTCCTTGTGTGCTTTAGTAGCTGATGCCTTGTCCTTGTCCTTCATGCCTCTGGCTTCTTGGGGATTGTTACATGTTATTGTTAGGGAGGCATTATTGGTTGATTTCTTTTCTCGGATGATCGTGTCTGTCTTGTGTCCCCTCTCCGATTGCTATAGGGCGTTAATAAAGGACTCGCTGTAGGAGTGTCTTCCCTGTTAGAGTGGTAATTATTATAATAGCTTAGGTGTGCCTATGGATTCTGATGTTGCTAATGGTACATGTAGCTCTCCCTTAATGCACGCCCTACAAGTCTGCGTGTTGCTCTCTGCGCTTTTTTATTGTTGCCTCCATGGGGTTCCATATGTTAGCAGGGTCTCTCCCGCTGTGTTTCAGATCCGCCATCCTTGTGTTCATTATCTCAGGTTCTCTTGGCCATGTAGGTTTCTTCGTCGTGATTAAGAGTCATGGCCGCGCATGTCGAAAGTGAATTGCTCGTGTCCTAGTCATAATTGATGTCTTGTCGTAGGTAGACAGGGGCCCTATCTGCCGGTACTTGACGGGGGTGTCGTTCCTCTCTGTCTCGCAGGAAATGATTCCCGTAGACGCATGAGAGGCAATGTCCTCAACGTCATTATAGTGATCCGTCTACTGTGCGGATGTTCCGGGCGGGTTGATGTAAAAGTCAGTCTTCACCGGGAGCTGCGCGCCAGCTGAAGGGATTGAAGATGGCATTAGACACACTCCCAGCTGTCGGGTGTACTGGGGTCGCCTTGGCCCTTGTAGACGTTTCTCGCCGGGTATTTGCAGTGCTTCCTCTGCAGGTCGACCTGGCCCGACGCCGCCTTCCGGCTGCCGAGGATGTAGTCCGGCGCGACGCCCTCCTCGACCCACCGGACGATCGCGGCCAGCACGTTGGCCTCGGGCTCGAACGACACGTACCCATTCGTGCTGCCGCCGATCAGGCTGGCCCCGGTGCCGCCGCTGCAGTGCGTCATGCCGGAGATACGGAAGTAGCGGTAAAAGTCGTCCAGCTCCGCAGAGGGCAGGTTCATGGTCCGCGAGACGTGGCCGTAGTACCTTTCCGAGTTGTCGCTGCTGATGGCGGGGTCCTGCAGGCCGTGGTAGTGCAGGATCTTGACGCCGCGCTGGCGCGCGCCAGAGAGGTCGCCCTCCCACGTCGACACGTTCCAGGGGTTCAGCTGAGCGGCGACCTGGTAATCCTTGTAGCTCAGCGTCGAGATGTTCCACGCGGGATCATTGTACAAGGCGTAGCGCCACCAGTCCATAGGGTATGCATTGGGCTGCCCCAAGAGCAGATAGCCCGGTAGGCTTGCACCCGGCTGCATTCGGGGGTAAAGGAGCTGGCCCTCATCGCCGTATACGGGGGAGAAAACGGCGCGAACCGTATCCGCCTGTTCACCGGTCAGGCACGCTCCGGACGGACTACCGGAGCAAAGGAGCCCTTCGGGGCGGTACTGGCAGAGGCTTGGGTCCTCGATAATGCCGTCCTCCAGCCCGTCGAGGCCGTCGCACTGCCTCATAATGTCGCTGTATACCAGGCCCCACTGGGCGGACGTGAGAAAACGCGAGTCCTTGCTGGTGCCGGTCTTGAGGAAGAGCTGGCCGGTCCAGTACATAAGGCCGTTGAAATCGAAGGCGGGCGCGCCGGCGACGATACCGTCAAAGTCCTCCGGGAAAGACTGCGCCTCCTTGAACCCCTGCCGGCCGCCAGTGGAGCAGCCGATGTAGTAGGCCTTTGTGTGGTTCTTGCCGTAGAACTCGGCGGCGACCGCCTTGCCCAGCTGGGCCTCGAGGTGCACTGATCGGTAGACGTAGTCCTCGACGACGCCGGGGTTCTCGTAGAAGGGGGAGCCCGAGATGCCGTCGTGGCCGTTGTTCGTCCCGATGGTGGCGAACTGGTGCGAGGCGCCGTAGTTCAGGTCCTCGTACTTGATGCAGCCGTTCATGCCGCCGTTGCCCGTGCCCAGGAAGCGTCCGCTCCAGTCGAGCGGGAGCCAGGCCTCGAGGGACACGTTGCTCCTCGGCCCGGTGGTCGCGAGGAGCTCGACGCGGCAGAGGTCGACGTCGGCGACTTGGGACGGCGTCCCGCATGACGGGTGGCTGTCTGGGAGGGACACCTTGGTGCCGGCCGCGATGAAGGTCGTCCCGTGTACGGCCGTGTCTGGAAGACTCAGCCGGCCAGCCAAAGATTCGCAGTCCGCGATGGTCGACCCATGAGCGAACCCGACAGCCAAGGGAACCTGAAGTAAGGGGTGAGAAAGCCTCATAGCTGCGATGGTAGGTGTCTCCGGCGGACTACTTGGGTGAGGTCGCAGGACACAGGACGCAGGACGCAGCATCACCCATCCAAGTATTTATATCCAAGTGCCTGGGCTGTACTCGCTATGACCAACTACCGTGACCACCTCCCGTGAGATCTGCAGCTCGCGCTTGAGCCCGCAATTATGCTTGTGTCCTATCTCTTTGGGGGTGACGTCCCGTCGGCGGATCACGACCTAGTTGGTCCCGTAATCGCTGACTACGTTCCCCAGATACCGGGGTCGCATGCATATAATGGTCGGGGTAAGATGAACTGCCCGGCAGTGTTGCATGCCCACACACCCTACTAATAATGACATAATCAAGACACGCCTTCTGTGTCTTTCTATCGCCACCAACCAGCTGTAATAAATGTGAGATGGATCTGTGATAACAGTGATGACAATAGTAATAATGAAAGTCAATGATCAAAGTGATGGTTATCGTGATGGCAATACTAATGGCAATAGTGACTGATAACCCTGTAAGCCATAAGTTGGAGTCGATCGCCTGCCCAAACAGGGTTAGCAAAGCACGAGGGCGTGCGGGGAGAGTTGCTTCTTTAGAGGAGACGCCCGGATTATGAAGCCGTATGCGGGGCATACATCCTCATGAGTGACAATGATCCACAGTCTCCCTGTCCATCGGCGTAGTATCCCCCGAGTATGGTTGCACTGGATTCAGGGGAACAAGGGGTAATTTTGGACAGTTCAGACAGGATAGGAAAGAGATTGTTCTGGTTTGTTTTTGAACTCCATGGAGTTGTGAGCTAGCACGGAGTTATGTTAAGGCCACCAGGTATTGCATTGATAAGAGGTCTCCCGTGGTTATAACGCGTTACTTTGGAGCCAGGAGGCTCACAGTCTTAATTCCCTGGCCGAATGTTTCCCAAGTGACCACGGGTTCCGCTTCTGCTTGATGAATCCCAGGTTCACAGCAATGCGATGCACGGCAGCCCCAGTCCAATGGGTCTGCTCGACGAAAGATGCGCGCCGGCGTAGATTCCGACCCCCCGCCATCCATCGCCAATGCTCCATTCCTGCCCCAATCTTTCTCGACAATGCCCGAAATATCGGTTTGCAACAGACCCGAACCGGTGCACTCACTCTCAGCAGCAGAGACAAGATCCGCCCGTCCTCGGACGTCGTCCGAAAGTCACATGGAATTGGGCTGTATGGGATTCTCCGATTCGTCCACAGCGCCTTGGCAATAAAATGAGGCGAACAGGGTGTTCATGCAATGCTAATGAACTCCAGGAGACTGGACAGCAGGTTTGTGGTAACCCGGCAACCCTCTCCAGCTCGTAAAGATGCACTAAAGCCACTCCACAGCCATGTAGCGATGTCTTCTGGGCTAAGGTTTTTCGCATTTCGCCGAGCAATGAGGGCATACGCCTGGGAACAAAGCACTGTCGGCTCCCGATCAACGTCTGCCTCCAAGAGCCCTTCCATTGTCGACCGAAACACGTAGCCGGGTGGACACAATGGACTTGTTGGACTTGTTGGACTCGGAGCGCGAGTCATCGAGTTCTTTTCCTGGAGAATCAGCGAGCGGCCAACCCAAAAGACAAGACAGAAGCAGTGCGGTACCATTTGCGTCCAAGAGCCATCGAGCGCGGCTGATGTGGGGAGACTTCCGTCTGCGCCCGTGGACCGAGCAGGGAGCATCGTGGAACTCAGATCAAACGCATAAGACGCGTAGTAGCTTGGAGAGAGCGCTGAGGCCTGTGACCCGGCAACAAATTCGAGCGACTGTATCCTGGGAGAAGTCGCACCGGTGTCTCTGATATCATCAGCAAGCGCACAGATATCAGCGCTGATGTGCATTTGAGGTTGAGACGATAACTCCCCCAAAGGATGTGGCGCAACAGGCAGAGCTGTCGAAAGAGCCGTAACCTCGAAGCCCTCTTCATCAAAGATGGCCTCGGATGGTCGCAATATCGAGTTTTGGTCGCTCGAAGGTAATGCTGGTGGTGTGTCGCGCTGCCTTGCGTGCACACTGCTACATACAGCGTTACTCTGGCAGCGAAGTTGCGCCAACTCGGACTGCAGAGATTCTACCCGCTGCTCGAGAGCAGATATAGCCCGCTCTGCGCTGCCAAGTTTGGTTTCCAGCGCTGCCGTGTACTCTTTCTGTCGAGCGCGATGCCGACGCTGGTTGTTGCGAACCCGCTCCAGCGTGTGCTGAGCCGAAACCCGCTTGCCGTTAGACCGCTTCGGAGGTCCTGGTTCGGTAGCCATGGTGCTTGGTAGTTGATGCTGCCGGTCGTCGAAACCTTCCAAATTTGGCAATTTTCTAACTTTGCACTTTCACGCGCTCATCGCCCATGATCCTGGTGCTGTTCAAAGGAGTGAGCTGGGAGGAGAGCAGGTTGGTCAGCAGTAATCATTCCCCGTATCTGTTTGAAGGTGTTTGTTTTACCCCGCAGATATGGAGGCCACATGTTCCTTTCCTTGAAATAAGCTCACCCACTGGCGTTCACACAAAAGCTAATATATAGTATGATCGACCCTAACGCGCAGATCCCGTCATTGTTTGTCTGCATTAGAGATATTTCGACAAAAGCTGTGTGTTTGAGGCTGTAAAAGCTAAAACCGTCGACGTTCAAGCCTTGGAACGGAATACAATGCAAACTCCCTCCGGACGGAGAAGAACACAACCTGAGAATATTCGACAATGGAAGGATTTTGCTAAAAGGTTTCACCGACTATATTCCAAGCTACAGCTCATTGCCTAATTCCAGGCCAGTATTTGTCAAGGCACTATTCTCGACATGTGTTGTTGCATAACCCGTTCGGGTCCCCATAGAAACATGACAGCTATGCAATCTATTGCTTAGAAATTCCTATGAAATCTCGTCTCTGCGCAACACCCTGCTGTCTTCATTTAGAGCAACAGCCTCTTTAAACACCTCAGTCGGAGGCATCAAGTCCACAGCGTAAACCTAGCAGCAACAAGCAAAGACAAGGCTGGACTGCTCGGTCGAGTTTCCCAGCCCACGGCCTTGTGTCTTGTCAATGACTCAACCGAGTCTAGCTCTGCCTTGGCAACACCGAGACCGTAGTCATGAGGTTTCCTTCCTCTTCACGATACGTCGCAGTTCAAACATTATCCCCCCGGCGAGGAGATAAGCAGCGCCTGCAAAGATCTGCGCATACAGATACTCGTTGTCGGAGCCGGGTTTACGTAATCTCAGAGCGATGGGCTCAGAAACTACACGGATACGTCAGGACTCAAAGCGTTCAGGACAAAGACAAGGAGGCGGCCTACACGTGGTGGGGACGATGATGGTCGTCCAGGCAAGAGAAAGGAGAGCTTGGAGGTCACCGAGACCTACTACCTCGGCGCATAACGGCCCGATCGTCTACACGCTGTTAGAATATTCCAAGAAAAGACATCGCCGGTCACGGATTCGTGCCACGGACCATCCAGAAGACGCCGAGTATCGCGCCGCAAAGGAAGGCGAACGCCAGAGTCAAGGCAAAAGACGTGGCGGGCAGCCACATGGCAAAACAGATGACGCCGCACAGCAGGGTTAGCACGCCGGCGGTGTCGATTCTCCGGAAGCGGTCGCTCGCGATTCCGATAATCGGCCTCCCGACGGCGGTGCCGAGATTGAGGACTCCCGTCACGTCCGTAGCCTGTGCCGAGGAGAGGCCGATGGAACGGGAGAAGTCGGCGAGGGAGAACAGGAGGGTGATGTAGCCGAACATGCTGACGAAGGCCCAGAGCAAAAGGAGGCGGACCTCGCGCCTCCGCAGAAGCCGCACGTCGAAGACTAGCCTGTTCGACCCGGCCCGCCGAGGCCGGTCCCGGACGAGCAGCGCCGCGACGGAGTTCGCGACCAACGTCGCCAGGCCCGTGGCGCGGAGCGCCCACGGAAGGCCGAGGCCGCGGATCATCGCACCGGTGCCCCAGGAGAAGGCGACGCCGCCGACCCCGGAGCCGGCCGAGCTTATGCCGTTGGCGACGCCGCGGTTCTCCGAGAACCACTGGGACAGGACCGGCAGGCTCGGGACGAAGACGAGGCCGATGCCGCCGCCGACGAGCAGGCCTTGCGTCACGTAGAGGTGCCACGCCTCGGATGCGAAGGAGGCGGAGATGAACCCGGCGGACTGTACGACGGCACCCGCAAGCATGGTGCCGCGCTTACCAAAGCGGTGGGCCGTATAAGTCGCCAGGGGGGCGAAGATCATGGCGAAGGCGAAGTTGAACCCCCCGACGAGGCCGTAGTCCATTGGCGTCGCGCCGGGGAAGAGCCCCGAGGACAGGTAGTGGGAGAGGTAAACGCCGTAAGACTGAGTTTTTTTTTTTTTCTTCGGGTGAGCGAGGTCTAGGGAAAGACGCAACGTCGTTGACGAACCGAAGTGACGCCCCAGGTGAAGCAGTTTAGGGTGAAGCATGATGCCACGATGACCCAGCCGTAGCCTCCGTCGGGCAGACGCTCTTGTTCAGGGTCGAGCTGGACCGGCTGTGCGTTCGCCATGCGCTCGGGTGGGCTACGTGGGCTGTTCTCGCCCCCGTTGCCGGCTGGTTCCCCGTGTCCGTTTGGAGTATCACGTAGCATTTTGACATGCACGTACAGATCCTGATTCGCAATGCTTCAGCTTGAATTGTCCACACGCGGGCTGGACCAGTTTGCCAGCCTCGTACCCACCGGCTTGATCGTCTGCAAGTCCATTTCCCACAAAATGCTTACACGTCCCAAAACTTATAGCCAGCCAGGAGGCTGTAAGCGGTGACATATCGACACCCTGATTCGGCGGTCTCGCATGATTTTGATTGGCTGAGCCGTCAAAGTCAATCCAGATCGGCATTATCGATATGTCACCATCGTTGACACGCAGCCTGCAGGTCTGATTCCCGCAGCGTCGCATCACCGGTCGCGGTAGTGCTTGTCTCCCAACTCCGTAATCGGACGCGCATATGTCTCTCGGCCGGTAATGGATGCCATTCGCCTCAGTAACTGTGGGTTCGCGGGCTTCTCGCCGTCTACATGTGCCCTCTTGATGCATCTTTGGCTCACAATGAGGAGTAAAAGACAACACCGCACTATCGCATACATTCTCTCATCGCTCTAACCGACGGGGATGGCTTTTGTTACATATACTCGAATGCTGAAAAAAGATGGCGCTTCAGTTGATGAGATCCCATTTGCTGCTGTTTTATGCAGTGCCTTTTGGCAGTCGTTTGACGCCATAAAAGGCCGAATAATAATCTCCGCCCCCGGGACCGCGACACTAAAACCCGGTGGGATGCGAGGAAGAAAGACTCCAGCGCGCATCTAAGTTACCGAATACTGCTCCGCGCCGGCCTCCAACGGCTTGCGGCCGTACATGACGTACCCGTTCCAGTAAGCATGAATGCTCAGGTCCTTGATCTCCTTCCGTACACTGGCACAGAGGATCATCACCTCTTCCTTGGACCAGTCCAGCACGCGGGTGAAGGGCCCGAGAGCGAAGGCCTCCAGGCCGGAGAGCAGCTGCTCCTGGTTCCAGATGCCCAGCTCCCTGAGCTTCCCATCCTTCGGCCATGGCGAGACGGGGAACCTGACCCGCTCTGTGCGCACGTCTTCGAAGCCGACGGCCGCCATCTTGGCCGGCATCGTGTCCGTCTTGTCGATGGGGCGCCCGATCCTGTCGCAGGCCTCGGTGAGGAGCTGGCTCCACTTGTGCAGCGCCGAGTCCTCCTTCATGGTGCCGTCGTCGCAGGCGAGGGGCCAGATGCTGTCCTGGATCTCCAGGTACCCGCCCGGCTCCAGGTGGTCGTAGGCCTGCTCCAGCACGCCCTCCCAGTCGGCGAAGCTCCCGTTCATGTTGCGGGCGAAGACGAAGTCGAAGGGCTCCGTCCACATCCACTCCTTCTCCACGTCGTCGATCTCGAAGGCGCTGTTGGGCGCGACGTATTCCGGCTGGATGGGGCTCAGGTCGACGCCGACGACGGTCGCCTGCGGGTGCTCGTCGGCGTAGTCGAGGGCCCAGATGCTCGTCCCCGTGCCGAGGTCGAGGACGTGCACGGCGGAGCCGGGCCTGTTCTTCGGGCACAGGCAGAGGGCCCCGTCGAGGGTCAGCATCCACAGGTGGTTGACGATGTCCAACCTCTCCTGCTCCCGCTCGTCGTTCGGGAAGGCGTACTTGCCGTCGCTCAAGCCGTGGTATGTCCGCCCATTCTCGCGACGGTACTCCAGGATGCTGGACCTCAGCGACATCTTTCGTCTCGTCCGTCCAGAAGCCTCCGGTGGAGGAGGAGCGGTCCGCGACAGACTTGGCTTGCCTGATTCCGTTGGCGGATTGTCGTATGCACTCCTGTCCGCTTTGTTGTAGAGTGGCCGACAAGTCGCGAGTCGACAACCCTGTTTACCCCTCTTTGCAAGGAGACCATTACTTCAAACCCCTCCACTTTTCCCTATCATATGTCGTATTTGTACCCTATCAAAGGGACCATCGGGTGTTTGTTCAGTTTGCTGTTGGTTGGATGTTACGACTTCCACGTTGGGGATAGGAGCCCCCACCTGTCTACCAGGGCCTGGGAGCAGTGGAAGAACGTACGCATTTATTACCAGCCGAAAGGCATATGTGCATCCGTGGATGGGTTTCGAGAGACAGGTAGTGATACAACCAGTGAAAAATGCTTACAGGCATCGAATATTCATGTCAACAATAGTGATGTATCAACAGGGCGGTAGTACCCGACGCCGATCCTAACCTCTACCCTAGCTAGCTCTGTGCCACAGCTATGTTCTATCATTTCTAGTGCCGGAATAGATATCTTATGGATAGCCGGAACCTATTAAAGGCAGACTAGGGGCAACCTTTGGGTGCTTGGATATGCACCGGGATTTCCTTCCTCGTATCTCGTTTCACTTGAATGGTTTACAATAAGTATTATTGACTATCTGCGCCCAAAAGTGAGCATGTTAATAAGCATGTAGAGGAGAATAATGCGCACCATGCCCCGTGTCCTACCCGCGAAGCCTCACGGGCAGCATGGAGACGGCGGCGAGGACGACGGGCACCACGCTCACGACCTCGCCCAGCCCGGCATACGCGGGCGGGATGCGGAACCTGACCCACGCGCCGCTCGCCATGGTGACCGCGAGGACGTTGTAGGCGCCGGACCAGACAAAGTTGAAGGCCATCCGGCGGAACGCGACCCCGCTGACGTCGAGCAGGAGCGGGATCCCCTCGAGGCCGCCGCTCATCAGGACCACGTCCGCCGCGCCCTGGGTCACGTCGCTGCCGACCGAGCCGGCGCCGCCCATCTGCACCCCGACGTCGGCCTGCGCGACGGCGACGGCGTCGTTGGTGCCGTCCCCGCAGAAGAGGACGTGCCTGGTCCGGTCCTCCATGAGGGCGGCGACGTAGTCGCGCTTCTCCAGCGGCGTCCGCTCGCCGGCGACGCGCTCCGCGGGGATGCTGACGGCGGCGGCGACCGCCTCGACGGCTGCGTTCTGGTCCCCGGATACGAGGTGGACTGCGATGCCGCGGGCCTTGAGCTCGGCGATGACCCGCGAGGCTTCCGGGCGGATCCTGGCGGCGAGGCCGAAGACGACGAGGGGGACCGAGTCGCGGGCCACGACGAGGGCGGTCAGGCCGGCCTGTTGGAGACGCGCCACCTCCGCGTCGGAGTCGGCGTTGGTCCATCGCGCGCTGCCGGCCTGGAGGCTCGATCCTCTGCGGTTTGCCTCGACGCCCGCGCCGGGGACGACTCGGACGTCGACGACCCCGGACGCGGGCTTGACGCCTCGTCGCTCGAGATGGCCAGCGACCGCGGCGGATACCGGGTGCTTGCCGCCGGCCACGAGAGCTTTGGCCAGGCCCAGGTTCTCGCCCGCGTCGCCTTGGAGGTTGACCTGCTCGACCACGGCCAGCTCCGCCTCGGTGATGGTTCCGGTCTTGTCGAAGACGACGTCGGTGGTCTTCCGGGCGCCCTCTGTGGTGTCGGCGGACTTGATGACGACGCCCTCCCTCGCCGCGATGCCGCCGGCGACGACCAGGACCATGGGGACCGCGAGGCCGAGGGCGCAGGGGCACGCGACCGCGAGGGTGGCCACGGCGTACGTGACGGCGTTGCCGACGCTCTTTCCCGCGCCGTAGTCGAGGACCCGGACGCCGACGGCGACCCAGACGACGAAGGCGAGGACGGCGACGGCGGCCATGGCAGGGACGAACCAGCCGGCGACCTTGTCCGCCAGGTCCTGCAGCTGGGGCTTGGAGTTGGCGGCCTCTTCGACCAGCCGGGCGATGTCGGTGACGGTGTTCTTCCCGGGCAGGCGGGTGAGCCGGGCGACTACCGTGCCGTCGCCGTTGACGGTGCCGGCGATCAGGCCGTCGCCCTCCTTCTTGACGACGGGGAGAGGCTCCCCCGTGAGCATGGACTCGTCCACCTCGGTGCTCCCGGAAACGACCAGGCCGTCGGTGGGAACGCGCGAGTGCGGCAGGACCCTGATCCGGTCGTCGTACTGCAGCAGACGGGCGTCGATTTCGCGGTCGCCGTCGCCGCCGACGAGCACGGCCGTGTTGTTCTGCTTGGAGCGCAGCGACACGGCGGCCACGGCCTGGACCCGGGCGAACGCTGCGACGAGCCGGCCGGCGAGGATCAGGGTGATCAGCATGGTGCTGGTCTCGAAGAAGTGGCCCTCGTCCAGCGGCTTGCCGGCCATGTCGAAGCCGAAGGCGATGACGGAGTAGACGTAGGCGGCGGTGACGCTCATGACGACGAGCATGTCCATCTCGACGACGCCGCTGTACCAGAGGGCGGACAGAGCCGGGCGGTAGAACTCGGGCACCGCGACAGCCTGGACCAGGGTGGCGAGGACCAGAGATACTATCCCCCCCGTCTTGTCGTCGACCAGGTCCTCGCTCCATGCCAGCACCGCGACGGGGATGGTGAGGGCGGCGGCCAGGGCGGTCTTGGCGAGCTGGTCCCGGAGACGGCGGCGGCTGTTCTCGAGCTGGGGGTCGCCGCGGGGCGGGGCCAGGCCCCCGCAGCGGTCCTCGACGAGGGCGAAGAGGTCGCGGGCGCCGACGACGGCCGGGTCGTACGCGAGGCGGACCGTCCTCTTGTCGAGAGACTCGACGTCCGTGACTCCCCGGGGCGGGTCCGCGGCGAGCCGTTCCCCCTCGGCCGGCGAGGCCAGGAGGAGCAGGAAGTGGTCCCCGCCGACGATCCTGCTGAGCGAGAAGCCGCTGGCCGTCGCGGCGAAGCGGATGACGTCGTCGGCGTCGGCGACGGAGGTGTCGACGTTGAAGGTGCCCTTGCCGCTGACGAAGTTGACGTGCGCCTGGGAGACGCCGGTCGCGGAGCTGAGCACCCGCATCAGCTTGTCGGCGCAGGTGGTGCAGTCCATGCCGCTGACGAGGAAGCCGACGGTCTCGACGTCGGCCGTCTTCTCGGGGTCGGCGTCCCCGGGGCGTTCCTTGGCGTCGTTCCCGGACGCCTTCGAGACGGGCATCACAACGACGGAGGGGTTTCCCTTGTGCCTCTTGCGCTCTTTGCCCGCGTGCTTGTGTCTTGCCGTCTTCGCGGTGCCGGGCTTGTTGCCCATGCAACAGGTCTCCAGCGAGGCGGCGCCTTGGTCGATGACGCTGCGGCAGATGCAGCGGAGCTGCTCGAGGTAGCTGCTGTACTGGTCAAAAGCAGCCTGCAGGTGAGTGTTGCAAGCCGATGCGGCGCTGTGGTCGCCGTTCTCGTGCTCGTGGGGGTGGTCCAAGGACTCTGCATCCCTGTCAGCGAGCCGGACGAACAAGCACGGGTGCGGTGCAGCCCACGGGCAGGGTGGAAACTCACTCTCGTGACCGGGGTCATCCTGGCAAGCTCTTCCACATTCAAGTGCCGCGACGGCTTCGATGCACTTCTCTACAGGGGCGCGTTAGAAATCAGCTACATGGAACGCAGGGTGGCTGAAATAGGACGTATGGTATGGGGGGGGCGTACCGTCGCAACGTTCCTCGCTGCCGCAGCAAGTTGAGGCTTCGGACGTGATGCTGGAGGTATCGGAATGGGAGTCGCCACAGCATCCTCCGTGCTCGTGGTCATGAAGGCCATGGCTTTCGGGTGTCGAGGCATGAGGCTGGTGATGCTCGGCTGGTTTAGCACAGCAAGATGCGCCCATGGTGAAAGTGGGCGTCGGAAGAGGCGAGTCAACGATGGAAAAAAGAAAGGTGTATGTAAAGAAAGGACAGTGTGTGTGTGTGTGTGTGTTTGCGTGATATTGGATGGGAAAAAAGGACGTGCTTCTTGATTAAATAGACGGGTAATAATAACAGACAGACAGACAGCTGATGTTGTTTTTGGATGATGGACAACTCGGTTCCGGTTCCCAGGGGGGGGGGGGTTTCCGCGGCAGGTTTAAAAGTCTCCGCGCCGTTGCTTCCCGCTCAAAGTTGCCGCGCGCCACTTTAACTTAACACGCGTGTTATATGTGCGCCACGACCCTATGATACGCTGCGATTCAATGATCCCACACACTTGCGGGAGAGAGGGTGGCATGTTTAACATGAAAAGGCGAAACGAAAGACTAACTAGAGTAACGTTTGGTACAAAGGCTTAAAAAAAAAAAAGATAAAAAAAAAGGGTGGGGGGAAGGCTAGGTCATGCGATGCTGGGCCTTTGTCGTACCGAGCCACAAGTGTTTCAATGTTTGATGTTTGTACGGACTCACCGGGGGATTCCAGCCTCGTGGAACACTCGCGCGTCTCGTGCTCGTGCTCCCTCCCGGGGCTGGAAGCCAAGAAAACCTGTATCGGCACAGTCCGACGTGGCGTCCAGCCCAGAGAATGAAGCTCTGACAGGGGGGGGGGGTTCGTCATACATGTTAACCTCCGGACGGCTGCTGTTGCTGCCGCCGCCCTGCTCAGGCCGAGATGATCTTCTGCGCCTCCTCTATCACCGCCCGCACCTGGTCGACTGTCCGGAAGCACGCGCAAGCCTTGGTCATGTCCACCACCTCCTTGGGACACACCTCGGCCGGGTGCTTATCGGCCGGCAAGGACTCGGCGTTGCTGCAGGTGGTCCCCGTCTCGCACTTCTCGTGGCCTTCGGTGTGCAGCTGGCTCTGCCTCCTGGCCAGCTCGTCGCCCAGGCCGGAGAGGCGGTCGATCTCGGGCTTCAGGCTCGCCTTGAGGAACGAGACGTAGCTCGGCCCGTCGACGGCGAGCTCGACCGTGCTCTGCTCCTCGGGCGCCTGGCCGCCGACGACCAGACGGATGGGCTCGCCGCCGGCCGAGGCCTCGGCGGCGCGCTGCTTCTGGTGGTAGAAGAAGTCGCCAAAGGAGGAGCCGATGCTCGACAGCAGCGAGCCCAGCAGGTAGACGTTCCTGGAGGTACGGGGGCTCGTGACGGACTCGAAGCAGACGGTGCACTCGAGGATCTGCCTGGCGGACTGCATCGACTGCTTCATCACCTTGAGGGCCTGGAACGTGTCGAGGGGGTCCTCCGCCAGGGAGAAGTGGCGGTTCACGAGCTCGACGCAGGAGCACTTTCTGGACAGGGGGGGCGCCGGGGTCGCCGCGCCCTCTGTGTAGCGAGCGGGAGCGGTGGTGACACGGTCGGTGTTTGTCGCGCCGTGTACCACGGAACAATGAAGACGCATGCATGGGCCGCGGCGGTCTTGGGATTCCAGTACACTGGTAGCCTGGGGGGGCTCATCCCCGTTCATCAACGGCGGCGGCGGCGGCGGCGGAGGCATTGCCGCCTGGTCTTGCGTGCCGCCGCTGCTGCCGCTGCCGGTGCTCTGGACGGGACCAAAGTCCATGGTGAACGAGGGGAGCGGCGTGTTGAAGCCGTTCAAGAACTGGTCCATCATCTCGGGGAAGCCGCCGACGTCGACGAGAGCGGCCGGGGTGGTCGGAAGGGCATTCTGAACGACGGCACCGGTCTCCTCTCGGGGCCTTGGGGCGGACGGGCGTCGACGCGGACGGCCGATGGTCCTCATGGGCGAGTACTCGCAGTCCAGGGAGAAGTTGGAGCATCGTTCACACGGCGGAGCACGACGTGAACACCTCACTTTTCGCTTCCCTGTTTGTCATACGTGCGTGGTCAGCGAACGCCGTCACTCACTCACTACCTGGATAACCAGCCAGCCAGGCCAAGCCAAGCCAAGCCAAGCATGGCCTGTCCTGTCCTGGCCTGTCCTGGCCTGGCCACACTGAGGGGGGGGAGAGCGTTTACTGCAGGGGTCACAGGCGCGGTGCTGGGCCTTGTCGCTGGTGGTCCGAGGCTGATCCATGGACGACGGCATCGGTATTGGCATTGGCATTCGCATTTGCATTTGCATTGGATTTGCCTGTCTGCTCTTGGCGGGGGTCTGGTCTTTGACGTGTGTGCCGAGCTGAACAACGAACGGACGGACTGATTGATTGATTGATTGATGGTGGTGGCGGCGGCGCGGCGCTTCGCTTTGGTGGAACGCGGGGAGGGGGGGAAGCGGAGCGGATCCATTGAAGCGCGGCGGCCGCTAAAAAGTCGCCGCTGTGGGACGGATCCCTGGGCAGGTGCCTACCTAGGTACCTACCCTACCCAATTGCCCCATAGCTGACTAAGGGTCTGATCAACAGCCACGAGATACTTAGATAACAGCCCGTATATCGAATAAGGGATACTTACTGCTTACCTCAGCACTACTAAGTGAAACCTTAGCCTATAAGATATACTATTACTATCCTTACCCTTATTAGCACCCCTTACTGCCTTCCTTTTACTTATAAGGTCTATAAATAGACTTTAAATACCCCTCTTATTATTACTAGTAATACTATATTTTTACTTTATTATAAGTAAAGTTATTACTACTACTACTATTATTATTATTATTATTAAATATATAATAGATAATTAGTAATAAGAAGAGGGTATATCTATTAATAATAAGAGGATAGTTATTACTACTCCTATTATTAAAGATTAAACTAAAAGTGTAGTACTATAACTAAAATAATAGTAGTATAACTAACTAGGTATAAGTAACTAGCTATTATTATTTTATACTAAAGCTAAAGATACTTAATAGTCTATTAAATATATTAGTCTAATTAAAAAAAGGTCCTATATACTATAAATAGTAGACTTAACCTACTACTTTATAACTAAGCTCCTTATCCTCTACTATAATAAGAAGTTAAGTATATATAAAGTAGCTATATATAAACTAGTATTTATAGAGCTTACTATATAAATAAATTTATACCCCTAGTTCTAAAAGCCTATAACTAATAAGTAACTAACTAATAAGTATAATATTAAGAGAAAGAGGTATAATATATAGGCTAGTATTACCTTTAAGTTAGATAATATATATAGTAATAATAGTAAAGTCTCCTACTTTAAAGAGGTAAAGTAGAGCTTTCTTAATAACTACCTATAGTATAAATAGGTATTTAAAAAGGAGCTAGAACTACTTAGTCTATACTAAGAGATATAAAGTATAGTATATAGTAAAAGTAAGAATATTTACTTTATAAATAACTTAGTATAAAAGGTTAACTCTTTAACTAAAGAGGATAAAAAGGATAATAGTATTAATAAAAATCTATAGTTAAGTTAGCCTAGTTAGTTATTAGCTAGGTTACCTTTAATATAGTATACCTTAAGCCTAACCTAGTACTATTAGTTACCTCTACCTCCCTTTATTCTAGTTAATAAATATAAAAGGGTAGTCTTTACTACTAAAGCTAATATATATATAGGCTAATTAATATAGGTCCTTAAGAAGTAATTATTAAGTAAGAATATAGTAGATATACTAATATAAGTAGAGGTTATAATAAACTGTATATAAGCTAACTTAGTAAGGTTTAAAAAGAAGCTAGACCCTATAGTCTACCTTACTATATTATTAATATTAATAACTAAGTTAGAGGAGTTACTTATACTATAAGTAGTATATTAGAACTCCTTACTAAATAACTAATTAAAAAAAGCGTATATTATATATATTATTTTATAATAGAAGGAGGGTAGTAAAGTTATTAAAAGAGGGTAGTTATAAGTAGTTATTAAAATAGGGTAATATACCTATTTAGATAGATATATATTATAAGCACTTACTTTTAGCTATAGGGGCCTACTTTTTTCTTTTTCTATTTTATAGCTACAGCTAGCTACTAGAAAGCTAGCTTTATTATTATTATATATAGTATAATATATACTTTAAAGAAAAATTACTATTCTTACTTTTACTTTATAACTATAACGTTCTTCTTATTTCTTTTAATAGTTTAGACCTAAGAATTAATTTCTCTATTAATTAAGCCTACTTATAACCTAACTAAATATACTAAAGCTATACTAATTAATTAACTTTTAGCCTCTATCCCTCTACTAGTATAGGCTTTACCTAGTACTATATAGCTAAAATAATAGGTTAGTATAGTTTAGTTAGTAGCGCTTTAGTATATACTACCCTCTTTTAATAGTACTTAGAAGTAGATTAGTTTCTTAATATATTAGTCTACTATAGAGAAGGAGTACTTTTATACTACCTAAATAAATATTACTATCCTTATAATATAAAAATAATAAATATAATATATTATTATAAAAAGACTATACTAAATAATAGAGAATTATATTCTTAAGCCTAATCTAATAAGTTAGAAGTATAAATAGCTATATATAACCTTTCTTTTATTAAGGGAATAAAAAAGACCTTAAAAACTACCCTTAAGTTAAAAATTACTCTTATAAGTAATAACTTACAGTAGGCCTAATAAATAACCTTAAATATAAAGTTATTAAAATAAGAATTTAATTCTTAGATCTAATTAGACCTTTTAAATAAGGATCTTAAGTAGTAAATAAAGTAGTAAGTCTTTCTAGCTATAGTACTAATAAGTATTATAGTAGGGAATAAATATTAAAAAAAATAGTAAAAATAAAAAAGTAGACTTAAAAAGAGGGGTATAAAGAACCTAAATATAACTTTATAACTATAAACTTAAGAAAAACCTATAATAAGAAATTAGCTAGATAATAGAGACTAAAAAGTTATATTTTACTAAAGTAATATAGCTATTCCCTTACTAATAGAGGGTATAGAAGGGCGTTCCTATAAGGAAAAGGCTTAAATAAGACCTAAAAATAATAAGTTAGTATTACTATAGTAAATACTAAGTTTACTTATAAATCCCTATAGTAATATAACTATTCCTTCTTATTAATAATAAGGGAGGTATAAGTAATAATAATATTACTTTATAAAGGAAAAGGCTTAAGGGCTATAATAACTTATAACCTATAGAATAGACCTAAAAATATAGCTATAAAGTAAAAAGGGAGGCTTATTACTCTTTTTCTTTTTTACTACTAATACCTATATATTTTTAAAAGTAGAACTATACTATAATAGAAATAGATTTTACTTACTTTACTTTAATATAATAAGATACTTATCTTAAATAATAATATTATATTTAAAAACTTAGATAATAACCCTTTAAATAGTCTCCTTTAGCCTAGTAAGAAAAGGATCTTTAGTACTATAGACACTAATAGAGAAATAATATCCTTTAGTAACCTACTTACTACTAAAGCCTTTACTAATATTTAGCTATAAGTAATTAATTTTAATAAGACTAATAATAATAACAGTAACCTAAATTCTTAAGCCTAATATAAGGGTTTAAGTACTATTTTACTAACTTTACTACCTTTCTAACTAGCCCTAAGTATTATTCTATCTCTTAGCTTATACTTTATATTAGTAATAGACTAATTAGTAACTCTACTTTTACTTACTCCTATTAATAGTAGTATAATAACTAAAGTAGACTTTATAAATCTAATTTATACTTTCTCTATAATAAGTTAGGCTCCTATAAAGCTAAAAATAGTTATTTAAAGTAACTTTAGTATACCCTATTTTATTAGTAATAATATTAGTAATTTCCTTTATAACTTTAAAGCTATTAGCTATATCTTTAGTATCCCTAACGTTACGCTTTACTTTACTATTTACTTTTACTATAATAATACTTATTATTATACTATTAAATTTTATACTAATAGCTATACTTAGTTTACTATAAAGGAAGAGCTTATATAGGTCTATAAGGCTATAGATATTAAGTAGCTCTATAACTCTAATAAATCTATTAGAGCTCTAGCTCTAAAGGGGTAACTCTTAAAGTATAACCTAACCTTACTTATTAACTTTATTACTAAGGTAAAAGGTCTATATACTAAGGTAGCCTTTAAGAAGCTCTCTATTATTTTAAACTTTAAGCTAGTCTATATTACCTTTTAATACCTATTTAAAAAGGTAGTTATAGTAATTACTAAGACCTTCTATTACTCTATATTATAACTTTAAACTATACTATAGCTATCTATTAAATAGGCCCTCTTTAAATAGGCTAATAATAAGACTATATATTAATAGCTTAGTAAATAGTAATTTAGTAACTTAGCGTTTAGTTTTTAGATCTAATTTAGTAGTACTTAGTCTATAAGGCTTTAAACGTTTTACTAAGTCTTTTAAAAGCTAACTATAGATACTATAGTCCTATTAAGTAATAGTATTAATAAGATTATAATAGGTATTAGAGGCTTTAGTATTAATTAAGCCTAGCTAGCTTAGTAGTAGTAACTAAACTTTATAGTATAGGCTTTATTAGTTTAAAATAATAAGATACTTTATCTTCTAGCTAATAAAGTTAGTTAGTTAGCTCTTATATAGACTTACTATACTAAAATTAACTAAGTTAGTACTATACTAAGCTATTTAGTATATAACTAACTGTAGTAAAGTAGATCCTATTAAAGGTAAAAAGAATACTATAGTTATAGAAGAGGTTATAACCTTAATATATAGTATAAGGTCTAATAGCTATAACTTAGCTTTAGTAAATATACTACTTATAGTAATAATATATATTACTTAACCTAATATTATAAATATATCTAGAACCTTTCTAATTATATTTACTCTATAGAGTTCCCTTATTACTTTATTAGCCCTATTTCTAAAGGTAAAGAGCTAGAAATTAGTATCCTTAATAACTACTATAAGAAGATATATAATAGCTAGTTAATAAGGAAAATTATCCTATACTATATCCTTAATATATAAAAAGGTAATATACTATTTCTAGCCTATAAGACAGTCTAAATTAATTATAGTAAGGACGCTAAGTTTATACTTACTTTTAGTAAGGCTATAGTAAAAATTATAGCTTTAAAAAGTTAATAGAAGTAGAGCTATATTAAAGAAATTAGCTTTATTAAAGTAAGAACTATAGTATATAAGACTAAGGATTATAATATACTAAATTATTTATATCTAGTAGAAGTACTTACTATTAATAAATAAAGGACTAATAATAACTAATTAATACTATATAAAACCTAAAGGATAAAGATAACTATATTTATA
>MU842913.1:107783-142740 GCA_030867305.1 Colletotrichum zoysiae | reverse complement strand
CCCCTCAATCCTTACGACCAGGTATTCCCAGGACCTACCTAACCTGCTAGGTAACCTAACCTAACCTAACCACCAGTCCACAACACCACCCACCCCCCCTGGCGGCAACCTCTAGAGCCAGATGCCTCCATTTCCCTTCCACCCCTGTCCAGTCCAGCAAACATCCTGGAAGAGGGGGGATAGGTATGCTGCGGCGTCGCATTTTTGGGACTAGGCTCTGCGAGACTCTGAGTATATTGCACAGGGCAAAGTGGCACCCATACCCCCCCGCCTGTCTCTCTGTCTGTCTCGTTCTTGGCCTTGCCTTGGGTCTAGCTGCTGCGTTGCCGTCCAGAGGAACCAGAGGTTGACTAACTAACGGATCCCCAGTGTTCGGATGCCGACGAACCCCCCCCCCCCCCCCCGGCCGACATTGCATTGACAACAGCACCATATTAAATATATTACCTACCAGTCCCAGGCTGAATCCTCCGCAGTCTGGATGATCCCTCGTCACCTGTCACTCTCTCTGAACATACAGAGAAACAACCAAAAAGGCGCTGGACGGTTGATACTTGTTACTGTTTCTCGGCTTCTTTTTCATGCGCGCGCGCTCTCTCTCGCTCTCGCTCTCTCTCTCTCTCTCCTCTCGTAACAATATTTTCTCCTCAGCGCGGCTGCTCACACACGCCACACGACTTTCTTACACATTCACCCACACTCACACACACACCCTCTCACATATCCACACCCTTTTCTCTTCCTTACTCAAATTCTCTCACACGCCAAACTCGAACATCCTCGATCCCAAACCCACAAGATCCGCATCCAAAGGCGGCCCAGTTTTAGGGAAAAGGTAAACAAGAAAAAGAAAGTGGGCGAAAAAACCCTCGACTCGGACCCATCTATAACACGCTGGACAAGAAGGGGATCCCTTGAGAGGGGGCACGCCTGGCTTGTCGTCGCCCTCTGCATTGAATCGAAAACAAGATGAGGGCAACAGCTCCACTGCCGTATTACTCGGCCTACAAACCGAGTCGGAGGCACGAGACGGCCACCACCGGCAACAAAGACGCCTCATCCCCGCTGCCGCCCCCGCCGCCGCCGTCCTCCATTAACACCAGACAGCAGCAACCACCTTTGCCTCCTCTCTCCAACCAACACCACCACCACCACTACCAACCTCACCACGTTACTGATTTGTTCGAGCCTGCTCTTGATGGACCGCCGTCACCGGAAAGGATCCGTGCCCTGAGCAAGCAGATGAAGAGGGCCTCGGCTGCGGACAAGCACACGAGCCAGACAACCACGTCCTCTGGCTCCACGTCCTCACTGCTCTCACTCAGCTCGGACCGCTCGTGGGAGCATACTCTGGAAACCATCACTCTCTCGAGACATTCGTCAGGCCGATCGACCTCGAGCAACATGCCGCACAGAGACCGCCCAGAGAGCGTCCAGCTCTTTGGCAAGTCCATCTTCAACCGCAGGGCCAAGATGAAGCGCGAAAGCAGCAGCAACCAGACTTCTTCTGAAGCTTCTTTGTATTCCGGTGAGCTTGCCCTAGACAGTACAACCTCGACAACCAAGGACCATTTCGTCCCATCCATTTTCGGCCGTCGCAGAACTCTAAGACAGGACGACTTAGGCGCCGCCGACTCGGCCATGGGACGAAAGCTGCAGATATCCGGCCCCTACAACTTCCAACACGTTACTCACACCAAACGGGACCACCTGCCCGACCTCCAACGGGGTAGCCGTGCCGAACTAGTCACCGAATTCTCCGCCATCCGCGCTGGCCAACGGCCCACAACCGGCCAACCCAGGGGAATCGAGGTCGAAGACCTGCACTTTGCCAACTTCTCGTCCGAGGCCCTGCACACGCAGCGAGAGGCTCCCCCGACCAGCGAACCTCGCGCAGAGCCCCCCAACCGCCCGCTCGTCCTTACACGGCATACCGGCCCTCTCCCAGCGCCTAGGCGGTTGGTCAAACACGCGCGCTCACAGGAGCAGCTCCGTTCGAGTCCGCCACGACCTGCGCCCCCGCGGCCGCCCAGGTCACCTATCCGCGAGGAGCCCATGTCACCAACTCTGCCGCCCGAGCCCGTTCCCCCGCCCAGGTCATCCAGCCGGATCGCTACGCACTACACGACTTCCCAGGACTCCATCGCCACCATCGACAGTAACCCGGAACGCCCCCAGACCAGCAACGGCTTCCAGCATCCTGGCGCTCCCTTCGAGATGGTGGCGGAAGCCATCGAACCCCCGGCCCGCGCCCAGGGCATGCCGTCATCCGGCGAGGGTCTGGAGGCTCTGGTAGATGCCCCATTCCCCCACGCAATCACAACTCCCGACGACGCGGCATGGCCGCTCACCGCTAGCACCAGTTTTTCTTCTGAGATGGCGTTGCCGGATGTGCCCGAAGAGGAGGAGCATTATGTCTCGCCTGGGGAATCTCGCGCCAGCTTGACCAGCACGCGGTCATCCCTCCGAGGAAGCCAGTCGGTGCCTGTCCTACGGAAACTAGCGCAGGCGCAAGACGAGTCGGGACGGCCACTGAGCGGCGCGTCGGACACACTGGGCAGCTTCGACATGTTTGCTGCACAAATCGCCCTGGAGGAAGTCTTGGAGATTGATGAAGTGGCCGAAGCCTCTTACCGGGACAACTGGGAGGATGATATCGACTACTGCTACGAGCACGAGGCCGAGGCCAACTGCGACTATGCATGGGACCGCCCGTCGTTGGACCTCGTTAGGGAGAGTTTCGTCGAGGTATCATCCTTTGACGACGACAGCTTGTTTATAGCGCCGCTGTCAGCCGGGTTGAGGCCGGCACTGAGCGACCATGCGGACAGTGTCCCGGCACTGAGCCCCGCCAGCCAAACGTCTCTGAACGGCCACGAGGCCGTCACGCCCACCATCGCAACGTTGCCCGTGAGATCCAACTTCTCCCACCCCAGAAAGGAGACAAACTACAGAGGAAACGGACACCTCCACGTGAGAACGGCATCTCAAGCCTCGAGCTTCAAGGAGTCCCACGGCTTCCACCTGTCGCCGTCACTCCTCATCCCCGGAGATTTCCACCAACAGATGCTGGCCGACTCGGACACGGACCCGTACCCCGTGAACATTTCAAGGCAGAACTCGGGTCACTTTTCGTTCGACGAAGAGCCAGCCCTGACGATTGAAATGTCGGGCCTGTTCGCCAGAGACCGCGCCAGCACGTCGACAACCGGCAGCAACTCGTCGGGCCAATCCAGCTCGATCGGCGCGCGCCACGCCTCTACCAACTCGACGTGGACGGCGCTGACGAGATACACGGGAAGCACAACATTTGAGGGGTGGAACGCCAAGGTCGAAGGCAGCGAGCACTCGCGTTCGTTCAGCGTCGGCGGCCTGTCGGAGCTCGCACTCGGATCGCCCAGGGGACAAAAGTCAGTCATGACGCCGCTGTCCGAGTCCGAGGAGGTCCTGGCCACGTCGCGTTCCACGGGCGACATCCGCGGCGCCTCGGGACGTCTCGACGCCAGCCAGTCTCAAGAATACCTCCCGCTCTCCAAGACGAGAGAGTTCCCTAGGCAGCACCAACGCCCACGCGCGCAAACGTTGAGCGCCCCGCCGCCTCCTGGGCAGTACGCCCTCTTCCCGCCCGTCTACTGCGGCAACCGCATCTAGTGTATATCAATGACAGCGTGTTACGCCAGTGACACGATACACAAACACCCTAGCACATCTCTCCTAACCACTCATATTCTATACACACACACACACACACACACACACACACACACACACAGGCCTCCCCGGCCTTTGGCGAAGCGACACGGTCTCGGTTCACATCAGGCGGCAACGGCACATCTCACGTTATTCTTTGTTTCCCGACTCTTCGCGGCAGCGCTTCAAGACTGCCGTGATTCGACACGGACATTTTCCTGGGGCATATTCGGAGGAGTTTCGCACGGATTCGATGCTTGTTTTGCACACATCGGTGCACATATAGACCAACAGGGGGCTCATCACCCATTCCGACCACCTACCATCATTGCCGCGGCTCGGCACCACAACTTTTCCTTTTGTTACTGGCCTCCTCAGAAGGAGGGGGTGGGAACAGCCAAGTACCCACCATCACATCACCACTGCCACTACACTACTACCACGACAGGCGCACTTGAATGTGTAGATTTTTTTTGATTTTTTTTTACTTTCTTGTCTCTTCTTTTTTTGTCAATTCATATACTACCGCCACTAGCACCACCGCTATCCACCGATTACTGTTATTTTGTTGTACCAAAAGGAACCTCGAGGCGAGAGGGGAGAGCGTTGCCAACCCCCGAAAGGGGTCGGCACGGAGCCCCCGCTGGATATGATTTGATGGATTCATGACGGTGTGGGGGGGGGAGGACGATATATACATATATATATATAAAGGCCCCAAGGTTTGAAAAGAAAAACATTCGTATCTCAAAAAAAAGGAAAAGGAAAACAAAATAAATTGAGGCATAAAGGGACAAGGCTTAATCAAGGCCGGATGATAGATGGCAGGGGCGGGGTTGTTTTATTTTGGTTATAAGCGGTACCACAAAGTCCAGAGCAGAGGACCAGCGGAGATGAGAGTTACAAACATGTTCCAAATAAAAAGGGGCCGCCAACGATTTTATTTTATCGCAGGCTTGGAAACACAGTCCCCCCCCCTGAGGGCTCTCTCCGTTTGGGCCTTGAATGAATAATCCAAACACCAACTTGTCGAACGTTTTGTCCCACCGAATATCTCTTTCCCCTTCGCTGATTTCTCCCCCGTGTTTTTTTCTGGTTTTTCTGTTTGCCTGGGGGAGAACTTGGACGAATACGGAAAAAGGGTTGTGTGCCAAGACTCTCTCAACTCCCGGCCTTGTTATGCGCGTGACAGACACGACGGGCAGTCCGAAAAGAAAAAGGACATGCCGGCAATGAGAGGCTGGGATGCCGCTGCAGCCAGCTAGCTAACCAGGTCAGTCAAGTCAACAAAGCCAGCCAGATAAGTCGGTCAGTCAAGCCCGGTACGACCAATTCCTGCAAGTTGGTTTGTCGTGTATTGGTGTATTGCATGCCGAACCACACACACACACACACACCTGCCATGACACAACCGAACCGACCTCTTTTTCGGATGTCGGTAGTCCCTCCCGTTCTCCCGATATATCATGCACCGTTTCCTGTCGCCCCGTGTACCCCGCACTCTTCTCCTCCCCCCCCCCCGCCTCCACCGTCCGCTCGGTCCCTGGTAAACCAGACAGACCGACGTACCTACGGACGGTTCTTTGTATCGTCATCTGAGGCGTCGTTGTCGATTGCGCGTGATGGCCAGCCAATCACGCCCGGCCTTTTCTTCCCTTCTCTTTGAGGGGGCGAGGGGGAGGGGGTTTCAACAAAATCGTAACGAACCGATCCTAATGACAATAACAAAAGAAACAAAGAATTTGTAGAGGAAAAGGTGAAGCCAGGAATAGTCTCGTCAGCGTGTAGTACTTCCATTCAGCGGCCAGTCTGGATATCGAAACTAGGTACCTAGTGTAAGACGTAGGGGGGGTGGAGGGGGAATACGGGAGAATAAGTACTTGGTCAGGCCGGCCCGACATCCCCGACCCCACCCACACGGAATGCCATCGGACGGTCGGCGAAGCTCCGAAAGACCCATTCATTGCCCCCTCCGGCACCATTTCCTCCGAGATTTCGAGCTCACGCGCCCCCCCCCCGCCCCCCTCCCGACGCACCCAGCGTAGATGGCTTCGCTCCACGCTCCGGGAATCCGGTTGGGCGAGACTGAGACAGAGATAGAGAGAGGGGGAGAGAGACGGCCGGCGCGGGAAGCCAATCGAAACCTAGGCATTCCTCCACGATGACGCGCTTGTCTCGTCCAAGTCGCTGCCCTCGACGTCAAGGAACTCGTCCGGCCGGCTGTCCTCGCTCCCGCCCCGCCGCCCCATGGCCGCCTCCCTCTCCAACGTTTCCAGGTTGCGCAGCAGCTCCCCGCGTTCGCGGTGCAGCACCTCCCGCTCCTGCTCCAGGTTCTTGATGTGCCGCCGCGCCATGCCCAGCACCTCGGCCTTGCTGACCCGCCGCTCCTGGTCCGCCTGCTGCGACGGGTCCGACTCGTCGCCGGCCCCACCGCGCACCTGCTCCGGCAGGGCGTGGAGGAGCCCTTCGAACTGGGCGTTCAGCCGGTTCCGGTACTGCTTCTCAACCAGGTTGTGCGTTGCGCGCGTCCGCCGCTCCTCGGGCGTGTCCGTCTGCTTCTGTGAATGGTTCTTGGACGTGCGGGAGGCGCTGCGCAGGCGCGGTGGCGTCGGCACCGTCACTTTGCTGCTCGATCCGGCGGACGAGGCGGCGGGGGCGGACCTGATCGATCGGCCGCTCGTGCCGGCGCGGCCCGCGGGATTGGCGGGCACTCCGTCGTCGTCGTCATTGTCAACGTCGCCGCCTTCCGCGCCGCGGTCGACCACGGTGCGGCGTTTGCCCTTCGTCTCCTGCCTGCGAGCCCTGGGCAACGTCTTGTGCGCCTTGTGCGTCCCCGCGGCGCCTCCCCTTGCCTCCAGCAGTACGCTTCCTTCGTTGTCCCACGAAGGTTCCTTGACGTCGCTGTCGGTCTCCATACTACCTATGCCGTGCTTTCGGACGTCGTGGTTCAGCTCGGCTGCGGCGACGGCTGCAATGTTGGGCGTCAATGTCACGGAGCTGCTGTCCTGGAGCCGGGGCCGCCACGGCGAAGGATGGAAGTCTAAGTTGATCGTTGGCGGTTGCTGGTGCGCTGTGGAGAGTGGCGTGATGTCGGCATATTCTCCGCCGAGGAACAACGGCTCACCCGGTGGCGGTGCAGCAAATTCAAAATCGTACAAGTGACGGCCGGCACCGATGCTGTCGCTGCTGTTATCGCCCAGACCTCCCGCAGCAGGAATGACGGTGGTGGATGGGTCGACGCCTGCTGCCGGGGCGGAGAAGGAGGGCGGGGAAGACGCCGCATCAGCGTGCTGCTGATGCTGCTGGCCGCCTTGGTAGACGGGGACCCCATATCTGTGCGGGAGCCATGCGTTGGGCTGTTGCTGGTGGTCCTGCCGACGGAGCAGCGGCGACGGAAACTGCTGATCGGCCAGAGACGTTGTCGCTGTCCCTGGACCGAATTGGTGTTGGTGGGCGTAGTCTGCATGCGTCAATCCCAGTCCCAGGGCTGAAGGACGGAGCCAAGACTGCTGCACCTGCTGATGCTGTAGATCTGCGACCTGGCGTGATTGCACATTCGCAACGGCTTGACCCTGGTTGGCCGGCGTGGCCCTGGTCGGTTCATTAAAGGCGTCGGGGCGATTGTGGCCTGGACTCGACAGAGTGGGCTGATTACCGGGCCGGGTGGCGTGGTGCGGGCGGTCGTAGAAGTCGAAAGCCGGGGACATCGGCGTCGATGCCATCATCTGCTGAGTGAAATAGTGGTCAGACTTTGTTCTCTTCTCGTTTACACTCTCTTTCCCTTGCACACTCTCTCCTCTGCCCTGCCCCTCCATCTTTCTCGGACAATAGGTCCCTCGAAAACAAAGCTCTCTCTTCTTCCCCCCAAAAAACCTTATCGTCATCTCGTCTTCCGCTGGAAACATCACCCCATTATGAATGATACGTGAGGTTCGGCTCCCTTAGGCCTCCTCTGCCAGCCGCCCACACATATACCCATTTTCTCTGGGACGAGCGTTACGAA
Organism: Colletotrichum zoysiae; assembly: GCA_030867305.1. Taxonomy (NCBI): domain Eukaryota; kingdom Fungi; phylum Ascomycota; class Sordariomycetes; order Glomerellales; family Glomerellaceae; genus Colletotrichum; species Colletotrichum zoysiae. The sequence continues at coordinate 135,047 of MU842913.1, read as the reverse complement.
CATTCCAACCCCCCCTAATATTTGGAAAGGTTGAATGGTTTTTGGTCATGGCTTGACCTACCATCGTTCGAACCCCCGGGAGGATTTGGCTCATATCGATGCCGCCGTGTGGCTTTAAATGCCCACTTTCAACCACTTGGTCTTACATTCCTTTTGGCCATATTCTGCGCCACCTATACTGAGCGGAGCAGGCGTGGTGAAGGAAAGGTTGGTCAAACTGAACCGACTGTGAGGGACTAGTCTCCATTCTGATGGCAACATAATACCTCGGGGAGGAAGGGCCAGTTGAGGGTGCGAGTTGATGCCCGGCATGATTCTACTTACTTCCGGATCATCCACGAAGTACTCGTAGACGGGGTTATCGTTATTGTTAGGCGTTTGAGCCATCGTATCGTCTTGCAAGTGGTATCGAGGGGTTTTGGTTTGGCTCGAGAACCCCTTTCGAGTCCTACCGTCCGGTTACAAGGCCACACGAAGTTGATGGTGATTTATACAGTCTCTGGTTTAAATTTTCGAAGCTTCGACCTCGTTCCCGTAGCTGCTCTCGTCCCCGAGCCCGAGGAAAAGGCATTCAATCCACGAGGGGCCAAGATCGGGCAACAGCAAGCAGGTGAGCCAAGGTTAGGAGACCCCGATAAGGCGTCGGGTCAGACAATCCCAGTGGACGCAGGCTACCGTCAATACCGGCAAAGCAAGTTCCTAGCTGGTTCTCTGGAGCAGACGACACAGCGCGCTCCGGGGATCAGAAAGGAAACAGTGGGCAATCGGGAGACAACTTGTGATGCGGGTTCGCCCACGTGCCGCTCCTGTGGAGTGGCTTTAACCTCCGGCGAGCCACTCTTCCCTAGAGGCAGGAGTCCAACAGGTTCAGCCGACTGCAACAGCAGCTCAAGTGAGCCAGACAAGTGGCAGTATCGAAGTTTGACTCGCTATCGTACGTCGGCGGGATGCAAGTGCAATGTGGCCGGGCCCTAAAACGCCGGCGATCGGAGGATCGAAGTGGCCTGGATTTAGGACAAAGTCACTCCACTCCACTCCAGGGCTGTCGCCAACAAAAAAGGTCAAATAAATAACGACTGCTGCCGCGCAGGGATTTCAGGACACACCCGAACGAAGCCCGGAAGAAGTCGGTCCCGGCCGTATCTTGTCTCGCCCACTGGCTTCGATGAATGCCCTGGGTTACAAGTGGCCTGCCGGCGGTACAGCCGTTCCTCTTGAGATCTCGATCTATGGGGCCGTGTAGTTAGTGTCTCCTCTCTTCCTTGCTTGTATGGCAAGCTGTCTGCTGCTTGTCCGGGGGGCGGGTAAGTCCTCCCTCTCCCTCTCTCCCTCATTCGTCATCGCGCCACTATACGCGCTGGCTCGTGGCTCCCTTCAGTCAACGACAGTCTACGCTGTCTGCTTGTTTTTATTTCGTTCACCCTTCTCCTTCTTTTGTCTTGTCTGATCTTATAGTCAACTGCTCTCTCCGGTTTGACTTACCAGCCGGGGCGAGTCTAGTAACTTGCCACCTGTCACCGTGACTTCTTCCGCGCCTGAAGTCTGTCAGCTCTCACGTTCTCTCCGTCGCTGTTGTTCTTGAGGTCGCCCCTTGACCTGGTCTCTTTTCCTCGAGGAGGGTCAAGGCGGGCTTTATGAGGTTTGGGTTCAACTGACCGACTAGTCGATAGGTCGGTTCGCATGCGAGTTCGGCTTGGCCGCTCAAGGGCTCCGCGGTCGCTGGTCGACCAGGGCGGCATGAGGCACAGGAAGCCCCCGAGGTTCCCGCAGTCCGTACGTGGGTTGTCCAGTCCAATCCCGAGCAGCAGCTTGCGCGTGCGCGCTGGACACTGCCTCGTTGCAGATGCGGCTATGCCCACAGTAGCTTGCATAGTGCAGGTGGCCTTATCGTGTATGCGTATTGACCAGTCTCGTCTGGAGGAAAATTCAATCTTCTTGGCTTGATTCCCGGTTTCACCAGGCGCTGGAAGCCGCTGCTAGTGCGCCAGCCCGGGACAGAAGAGAACCCCTGCTCCTCGTCATGTCTAGGAGCAGCTATATCACATCTTGGAGGGAAAGGAGCTATCGGAGGCCTGACTCAAGTGATCATGAACCCCGAAGGCTCGTATCGGGGATCCGGTTAGACCAAAGACAAGCGCCAATGTACGAGCGAACTGACAAGTGACGAGACAGTCTTCCTTTTACCATCCCCACCCGGCAATCCGTTGGCCATGGTCTCTGCTCGGTCTAGGATCGGAAGAACCCACGAAATCTCTTGTTCCTCAGTTGATGATGCGACTGCGAAAGGTGACAGCCCCAACTAAAATATCGTGTCATCTTCTCGTGCCTGGAGGGAATGAGAGGGTTTCTGGTTGGAACACGTGTGCATTGGGTGCTATATGTTAGCGAAGCCTTAACCGGGAGCGCGGTGATCTCGATTCAACTGATTTTCTCCGTGACTGACAGGGAGCATTGCTATGTAGACTGTGCTCAACGGGAGTCATGTCGAAGTACTGGGGTTAGCGAACCCTGAGCTGCCTTAGTCGCCTATGTCTGTATGTTATCCTGCAGAACGCCCTTGTGCTCCCTCCAGAGACGGGTCAAGAACCAGGGCCCGGCCTATGGGAACCCGGGATTGTTGCCGGGCCGTCGTTTGTCAGGCTGACAAGCTTCGTAACGTTCACGGCCTCTCTTCATCACCGTGTGGGGTGCTCAGGCTGGCCGAGAATCTCGGCTCACCTGTCCATCTGCTATCCAGGGGTCGCCTTCGTGGGGTGTTTTCGTCTATGTATCATAGAGCCTCGGGTGTGTGTCTGTCTCTTCCGTTCTTGTCCCCGCCCGTGGGCTTGATGCACCGAGTTACGCAGCCAATTCATGAAACCTGATCGGGCTGGCCAAGAACTTTTTCGTCCGGTGTCGTTCGGCCTTGATATTATTTTGAATGTTCATGTGGCGTGTTATCCCGGCCTTGTTGTTTGTGGCTCGAAGACAAAACTGGACGGCATACTCGATACGTCGTGGTCCTTATCGATCGTCAAGCGTGGGCAGTTGGCTGCTTCCTTCGGCTTCTGTACTCTTGAAGGAAGGTCGACGGGTGTTCCTGCCTACCTAGTGTGTGCGTGTTATTCCCGCTCATATGGCCCTATCCCTCAACCTTCCCACCCTAGGTACCTGTACAGTACATGCAATGGATACCGCCTCCTGCGGTTCTAGGCTCATACAGGCTCATATTAGCACGCATGTTAGCAGGTCTCGGTACACAATAAATAATGACAGTGGGGGGAGGATGGACGTCAATGGGTGAATACTGCAACGGGCCGCCCCTGCAAAGGCCTAGTGGTAGCATCAATGTGACAAGGCACCCTTAACAATCCGGTCGCTGGCCCGTTCAATCTTTTATTCCTCTATCTTGATTCTGGGTTATTAACTCTTCAAAACCCATCTTCTCTAAATCCAAATTCTCTACTCATCAACCACAAGGGTTCTCTGCAGCCTATTGCAACGCGCCAGAAAAAGTCTTTGCCTCTTCAAGTATCACTCCCTACGCCCCTTTGCCCACTCTCTGAGAACGTTCTTCTTCAGCTTACCCGTGCTAGTCTTGGGAAGCTCACCGACCACCTCGACCTCGCGAGGTACCATGAACTTGGAAATATTGCTCTGGTGCTTCGCCCACAATATCAGGTCCTCCCCCTTCAGAGTCCTGCCTTCTTTGACCGTCACATAAGCTTTAGGTCGCTCGCCCCAGTGAGAGTCGGGGACTGCGACCACGGCCGCTTCGAGCAGGTCAGGATGTTGGACGAGCATGCCCTCGAGGGCCACCGAGGATATGTTCTCACCACCTAGAGCTTGGTTAGCGTCGACGGCACCACGAGGCACGAGACTGCTTACCCGAGATGATGATATCCTTGGCCCGATCAAGGATCTGGGCTGAACCGTCCGGGTGCCACACCGCCAGATCTCCCGAGTGCAGCGCGCCGCCATCGAACAACTTTCTGGTTGCAGCAGGGTCCCTGTAGTAGCCCTTGGCGCAGATGTTGCCGAAGAACACAATCTCGCCAATCTCCTTGCCATCCTTTGCCACGTCAACGAGAACACCTTCCGGTTGCTCCGTCTTGACTATACGAATGGGAAGGCTCGTCACGAACCCGTGGCCCTGACGAGCCATCTTGACATACTTCTCGCTGGCCGGGAGGGTTTCCCACGACGGCATATGGTAGCCTTTGGTGATGGGTCCGTACGTCTCGGTCATTCCATACACGTGGACGGGGAAGAGGTTCAAGTTCGTCTGACTGCGTCAGCGCCACGTCGACGCAGGTCACGCGCTTCTTGCACATCCACTTACCATTTGCTCAAGAAGATGTGCGCTCGGCGGGCTGGCTGCCACGGTTACCCGAACCTCGTGAGGTAATTTCTGTGCCTCCTTCGCGGAGCATAATAGAGTGTTGACGGTTGGTGCCGCCTGCGTATACTGTGTCAGAGCCTGCAGATGGCTTTGGTACTTTGCCGGTGATGCTTACGTTGAAATGAGTGACGCCTTCCTCCTTGAGGAGTTTCCAGATGAGAGGATAGTCAATCTTTCTTAGGCAGACATGCGTACCACGTACTGCTGTCACCGCCCACGGACTAAGAAGATTAGCATAAGAGTAGCAGTGTACGAGGGTGTATTCTCTTACAAAGTCCAACCGACAGCATGGAACCTATGAAGAGTTAGCAGGGCCCTACCTGGGCGGAACGAGTCCTGACTTACATGGGGAGGGTCCATAGCTACATCGCAAGGGAGCGTTGTCAGCATCGTTATTACAGGAAGCTGGGACTTCTGACCACCACTTACATATTTACAGCGTCCAGTATGGTAGTTCAACCCCGACTCGACGACGTTTCCAATGGCTGTCAAGAGCGTCAATCATCAGCGCATACCAGCCACAACGCAGGGGTATTAATTAGGATAATATGCGGACATGGCAACAATGGACAAACGTAAGACACGTACCAGCCAAGTAGGCTCCCCGGTGGGTGTATACGACACCTTTGGGCCGGCTTGTGGTCCCCGAAGTGAAGGGAATGGCGAGCATATCATCCTCGTTGCCACACTGAGAATGGAGTCCCGCCCATCCCTGACCATGGAGGCTGTCATACTGCAGCCCCTCCAAGACTGCATCGTCAAAGGGGCCACTCAATTCTCCCTCAGTGGCATCAGTGTCCGTGTCTACGATGAAGGGCACCTTTGGGTGCTTTGCCTTGAACTCATCGAGCAAAGGGACGAACTCGTGATCGACGATTATGGAGTCAACCTCGGCAAAGTTGAATATGTAGGTGATGTCATCTGGCTTCAGTCTGTAGTTGACACCCACATGGACCCCACCGGCGGCGGCAATTCCAAAGATGGATTCGAGAAAAGCTGGAGTATTGGGCGCCAGGATGCCAACCCTCTTGAAGCCGTGTTTCTTGAGATAGTAAGCCAGACCACGTGCTCTGTCGGCGAATTCCATGTAAGACCGTCGTAGCGTTTGGCCGTTGGCCGTTACGTGGAAGATGGCCTCGGCATCTGGCTCTATCGCTGCGGCACGTTCAAGAAAGAATGTTGGGGAGAGTTGGTGAATATGGTGCTTGGGTTGAGGCTCATCCTTCTTCGCCGAAGACGACGAAAGAAGGTGTCCGAGTATATTTTTGAGACGAGATGGAGGGCTGGACATAGCAACGGTAGTCAATGGACGAGGGAGGGGTGGCGATCAATCTAGAGAAACAAGAGATTTGGGATATGGAACCGCGGAGTAAATCGCTTTGATCGGAAAATGACGTTGCCCCCCCGAGCACAAGCAAGCACTACAGATGAGGAGCGGGAAGAAGTGAGGGTTCCCGCAACCTGACGGCGGACATTGTGCCGCTCGCCCCAGCGAGGGACGTTCCGCCACCTTTTACCCGGTTGCCATGCATACCTACGGTACACCAGTTGCCCACCTGTTTGAGACACTCTACACTCGACTGTGCAGCAGCTGCATCTAGCTCTTGCCCCAGCTTCATCCTAGGTACCTGTCTAGGTACAGCCGGTTGTCCTCGCTAGAAATTACCCCACACTTTTGAGCCCACCAGGCAAGTTGGGGTCTGGACGCTAATCCGCATATGGAAGATGAGCGATTACATAACCATACATTGTCTGTTAGCACTCAATTGCCTTAGTGACGGTGCACGGGCCCCCTGCCACTTAACAGAAAGTCGCGTCGTCGCCGTGCCACCAACCACACGCCTGGAGCCTTGCGCGACAAGGAGAGCAGCGCCGCGCGAAGCCAATGCCCGAAATTTTATCACTGGCAACCCTCTAAACCGCCATCACCATCCTTCCACTCGTCCAGACCATCTGCAACCCGAGCCGGACGCCGCCCACTCAGCTTTTTGGTCCAGTTGCTCATCCATCTGCAGCACAACTCGCCCGTCCCGACGCACCTTACATCCGGCTTTTCAATCTCTCGTTGGCAACCATGGCAGCTATGTGAGTGCGCACCTCGAGCTCTTACCCTGCACAGACATCGCCCTGCGATCACCCGCCTGGTGATTGCCCTTCTTCTTCGCCGCAAAAACTGCGCAACACAATGTCCTTTCGATCGTCATCACGCACATTCAGAGCTGTTTTCTTGCCATCATCAAGCTGCAGTGGCTAACAGGATGGCTCCTTCTAGCGAGAGTTTCGATAGCATCTACCTGGACCTATCCAAGGAGAGCGGCAAATGCAGATTCGCCGAGAGCGGCCTCGGATGGAAGCCTGCCGGCGGTGGTGACACCTTCACCCTTGACCACAGCAACATCGCCTCAGCGCAGTGGAGTCGAGCTGCCAAGGGCTATGAGATCAAGATCCTCAACCGAGACTCGCGCATCATCCAACTCGACGGGTTCCAGCAAGAGGTAACGACGCATCCCTTCCCGCCCCAGAAAGCAAGCAGGGGGGGCAGAGCTAATTGAGCACCCGGTGTGCAGGATTACGAGCGGCTCGCAAAGATTTTCAAGAACTGGTACAGCACCGCCCTCGAGAACAGGGAGCACGCCCTGAGAGGATGGAACTGGGGCAAGGCCGAATTCGGAAAGGCCGAGCTATCCTTCAACGTCCAGAACCGACCTGCTTTCGAAATCCCATACTCGGAGATCTCAAATACCAACCTGGCAGGTCGTAACGAAGTCGCGGTTGAATTCTCTGCCCCGACGGACCAGAACGATACCGGTACAAATGGCCACCTGGGCGGCGCGCGAGGAAAGGGCAAGAAGGCTGGAGCCGGCAAAGATCAGCTCGTCGAGATGCGCTTCTACATCCCCGGAACCGTCAAGAAGGAGGCGGAAGGCGACGATGCTGGCAGCGATGCCGGTGCCGGGGACGAAGAGAAGAACGCCGTCACACTATTCTACGACACTCTCATGGAGAAGGCCGAGATTGGCGAGACCGCAGGCGATACTATCGCCACCTTCCTGGACATTCTGCACCTTACACCCAGGTACGCGTGCATTGCTCAATCGTATTGGTTGACCCTTGGCTGACATGGCAACAGAGGACGTTTCGATATCGACATGTACGACGCGTCTTTCCGTCTCCGTGGTAAGACGTACGATTACAAGATCCAGTACGACGCCATCAAGAAGTTCATGGTTCTTCCCAAGCCGGACGAGACCCACGTCTTGTTGTGCGTTGGCCTAGATCCACCCCTGCGCCAGGGTCAGACGAGGTACCCCTTCATCGTTATGCAGTTCAAGAAGGACGAAGAGGTCACAATCGATTTGAACCTCACCGAGGAGCAAATAGAAGAGCGATACAAGGACAGACTCCAGCCTCATTACGAGCAGCCCCTCCACCAAGTCATTACCTACATCTTTAGAGGACTCGCCAACAAGAAGATCACGACGCCAGCCAAGGACTTTCAAACGTACGTTGCACCCCCGCATTCCCTGCTGCTTACCAGCCCCACGCTAACTAACCTTTGACCAGTCACCGCAACCAGTTTGGCATCAAGTGCTCCATCAAGGCCAGCGAGGGTTTCCTGTACTGCTTGGAGAAGGCGTTCATGTTCGTGCCGAAGCCTGCAACATACATTGCCTACGAGCAGACGGCATCCATCACGTTTTCGCGTGTCGGCGGTGCCGTGTCTGCGCTCTCGACCTTTGACATCACGGTGCAGATGAAGAACGGCGCCGGCTCATCACAGTTCAGCAACATCAACCGCGAGGATCTCAAGGGTCTCGAAGAGTTCTTCAGACTGAAGGGCTTGCGTGTCAAGAACGAGATCGATGAAGAGTCGAACTTGATCGCCGCTGCCCTTCGTGAGCAGGCTATGGATGACTCCGAGGAGGAGGTTGTCGGCGCTGCCAAGGCTGACCGTGGTTCGGCTGACGAAGACGAGGAGAGTGTCGACGAGGACTTCCGCGCCGAGAGCGAGAGTGATGTCGCGGAAGAATTCGACAGTGACCACGAGAGTTCGGGCTCCGGCAGCCAGGAGAGCGACGTCGACAATGCCGCCGACGATGCCGAGGAGGACGAGGAGGATGAGGAGGAGGAGGAAGAGGAGAGGCCCAAGAAGAAGAAGAAGACGGGCTAATCGCCTTGTCTGGCTTGGGGCTTTTGAATGGCATGGGTAGATTGATGGGCGTTTTTCTGAACCGGGCGACACGTGTAAGACTATTATCATTGATCTGCACGCTGGCCGACAGGCCATCGTGGAGCCGAACCAAAAGAGGTAAATACTCATGGAATGCGAGCCAGGGAGGGAGGGGCTCTTTTTCTTGCAATACCAACCAGTTGTTTTTCTTCTTCTTCCAGTTCTCTTGACGGCGTCTGCATACACCATAAGTCTGTCCCCCGAGCGTCCTCTGGCTGGATGCCGAAAGGGAGATGTGAGGTGAACCTCTTGTGAGATGCGGTCACTTATTGACAACAGCTGCGGAACATTGACTCCATCGATCCCGCTTCCAGAGGAGTGATTCAAGCAGGTGTGCAATGGCCGGGACCACCCGTCTTTCATGGCCGGACGAAGAAGCTCGGGATGGGGAGTACGGCATCATGAAGTGGTCCCCCCCACCCCCTTTTCCTCTCTCTCTCTCTCTCTCTCTTTATTTCCTCTTTGGTAGTGTAATGACCGTCTGATTGCTTATTCATCCTCACTGACTGCTGCTACCTTCCAGACTGGTGGTGAGAGAAGCTTCCTGCTGGACAGTCATCAACTACCCCACCCAAGCCGAGCCTGTCTTTTGGCAAAACTTGGGATTGGGTTTGCTTGGTAGGCGGGGGGGGAAAGCATCACCACCCAGACTCTTGGAAACCGGCGTCGTCCCAAGCCGTCCAACCTTTTCTCGAGAATAAAAGCAAAGGAAACGAGCCCCGCCGGAAAAGCACGAGACGGCGGGGAGACCAGACCCATGACGGAAGTGCCCCACGCAAAAGGCTACCCCCACGGCAGGCGAGTGGTGGGGGAGGGGGGGGGGTAGGTAAATGCGCTATGAAGCAAGACGGGAGATCCGCCGATACCTGCAGATAACAACAAACATAACATAAAGGAAGGTACTCGGCGTAGTGTAGGCAAGTGGTTTGCTTGCAAAGTCCCAGGGGGAGTTTGCCGTCCACTGAGTCCGGGTGCCAGCCGGGGTTGCCTTGTGGAAGGTCACTCAACCGGGGCGTGCGTGCATGGTCTGGTGTGGGACGCCGCGGATGCTGGGCTCACCTGGAAGCTTCGACTGATCTGAGCTCGCCCGCTTGGCAACCTTGGCCGCCTGCCTTCTACAGCTCCGGTGGGTAACGATCAACAAACATTCACCAACAGCACCTCTAGCGTCACCAGGACCAACCAACCCACTTGGAAGGTATTGATCGATCCTCCCCTACGTTTTCTTCTGTCTGTCTGGCAGTTCCGGACAACCCAGAAGCCAAATCCAAACGGTTCATCATCATCATCTTCTTCTTCTTCTTCTTCCTCTTCTTCGTCGTTATCATCTTCTTTTCCGAATCATCACGCAGCCTGAGCAGTGAACATGAGCGGGAGAAGCTTGCAACGCGCCTTGAGCGGCGGCTGTCAGTGCGGGCGCAACAGTTACATCATCGATGTCCCCCAGAGCACCACCGAGAGAGCGCAGGTGCTCTTCCACACCGATTCTATGCACAGTAAGTTGCACTCATCCCGTCCTCGTCAAACTCGCTTGCGGGTGTGTTTCTCAAACAAATGCCTCGCCTTTCACGGACGAGCGGGAATCCGGATGCTAAATGTGGTCTGATGCGTAGGAGTATCTCTGGCAACCCCACTGGCCGCCATGATCCGCGTGCCGCTGTCGTGGTATCGCAGCTCGACTCACGCCTTCTTCCCGGACGAAAACTACTCGACCATCCGCCGCGTCTTTGAATCCTCGTCCAGCCACCCATCGAAGCGGCAATTCTGCGGTTTCTGCGGCACGCCTCTGTCCTACTGGACCGAAAGGCCCCCAGCCGAGGCCGACTACATCCATCTGACGCTGGCCAGCCTCCGGGGCGAGGATCTGAGAGATCTGGAAGACCTTGGCCTTATCCCCGAGTTCGAAGAGGCGGAACAGGAGCCCGCAGTCCCGACAACAACCACGGTAATTGGAAGGGAAACCCGCGGCGTCCCGTGGTTTGAGAGCTTGATCGAGGGGAGCCGTTTGGGTAGCATGCGTCGCAGCCAAGTCGTTGATCGCGGCAACAGCGGGAAGATCAGGGTCGAGTGGGAGATTGCAGAGTGGACCGACGCGGACGATGCCAATAACGTGGCCCCAACGGCCGAAGATGTTGACATGACGACTAGCCTTCCCGGAAAACGCAAGATGGGGGACCGAGATGATGCGGTTGGCGACGCCATGCACTAAGCCCTGCCACTTGCCGTGCATCACAACAACAGGGTAGGTAGGAACGAGGCCGGGGGTTGCTTGGACTGGGCCGACTCACCTTCGTCCCGCCTTCCGCACACCTCGGTGAGCTAGCTATAGGCGGAGCCCCTAGACGGCATTTTATATTATTATAGCTTTGGACGGAAGCACGGTATGTATTGAAAAGCGTGGGCGAGACGTCTGCAGGAGCGCGCCGATGCGGGAAGATATTGGTGGCTCGGGTGTTATTGAGCCCGCGGAGGGAGCGTATTGGGTCCGATGAAAAGCACCGCAGAGGGAAAGGGAAAAGCAAAGGCGGACCAGTCGGGCAGAGATGCGCAACTCTAAAGTGCCCATGATGAGGAGGGTACCGTAGCTGTGTAAGAGGCTGCTTACATAGATGCGTTAGCGATGATATGTGTTACAAATCAAAACTTCCGGCGATTAACCGCGTGTGGTGGCTTTTTCTAGGTATTTCTTTGCAGCTTTGATGTGCAGTATGTATGTAAGCTCCCGGTGCCAGGGGCCGAAGGCCGCTGGCTCGATAAGACGGACCCCGCCATCCGGCTGAAACGGCTTCGCCGACCGAAGACAAGAAGAGGCGGTGGCGCAACAAGGGCATCCATCCTTGGAGGAGGAGACGACTGTAGCCTTCGGCGGCAAGCACGAATCAGTTGTGCTTCATGTGATGCCTACTAGTCGTGTGTTGGAAGTCGCGCAAACAAAAGGCGACGAGAATGAATGCAGCTGGGCGGCTTTTGGAGGAGGAGGAGGAGGAGGAGGGGGGCGGGCGGGATTGCGAGTGCGGCGGCCACACGTTGACGTTGTATCCCTACTCGTGGGTGCATGGCATGGCTGCGGCGCCGATGGAGACAGAACATTTCGGGTCGGAGCTGATGTCGGAGCCAGGTGTTCAGTCTTTAGTCGACGTATTGTCTATCTGCCCATACCAGAGCGTTGATATGAATGCGGGGGGTGGAGGGCGCGTTTTAGTTGCGGCGAATATGTCCGTCAGACGTCCGCTTACCGAAACCGATGGGGGGCCATACATACATACATACAATGTACATACATACGGTGGGACCCGGACATGCGTCTGGCAGTTGGTGGTGGTGGTGGTGGTCAGGGAGACGAGGGAACATCGGGATAATTCCCCGTAGCCCATCCCTTTCCGCCTTATGCGAGCGGCTGCGTGGTACGAGAAGGCTGCCAAACATATGCACAAGGCAGATCTGTCACCAGCCGGGTCCTGGCGAAACAGGCAGACAGGCAGGCAGGCGGACAGACAGGAAGAGACGGGTGCCTTCTCCAATCGATGAAGCGCGAATCGTCGTCTGCCGAGGAGGAGCGTGTAGATGTGTGTGTGTGTGTGTGTGTTGCAAAACGTGGCTGCAGAGCTTCTAGCGCCTCTCTCATGTTGGTTCTGGTTTCGAAGGCAGGGCGAGGACCAATTAGAGGGTGGAGGGAATCGTCAGGTGGGGAGATGGCGGCATGTTCTTGTTTCGACTCGGCTCTTGGGAGGGCTGGGCGAAGAAGGTCGGTCGTGAGCTCTCGGAGAGACGGGCCGTCGTGCGGTTTTTTGCGAGCGGCGGAGACGAGGGAAATGCGGTATGTACCTAGGTTTAGTTTAGTTTAACGTAGTACCTAGTTAGTAGGCTGGAAGGGTAGGGTAGGGACCCCACGGCGGGGTAGCGAAGGGCGCCCCTGGCCGAGGCAATACGCTGTGCCGCTATTAGTGGCCCATGTTAGCTTAGCTGTACCGTACCTGTATCTGCATCCATCTGTAGGCTGTATGTATGTAGGTAGGCATGTAAACTTTACGGAGAAAAGGCGCACGACAGGACTCAAGGTACCGGGAGGACATTTCGTTTATTCCGTGAGTGGCGCGCTCGGTGTATTGACAGCAGCAGCAGCAGCAGCAGCAGCAGCAGAGGGGCGGAAACGGCGAGGACAATCAATCAATGTACTTGGTAATTAATGGTGTAGGTACATTACGACATGTACACTAATTAACACCTTCTTCTTGAGGTACCTTCGTTGTACATACTCCGTGCTGCGTCGGAGTGTTTCCGTTGCGAAGCAAACATACAGTAGTACCCAGGCTGCTACTGTAGGTATCTCCCTAGGTATGCACCGATACCTGTGCCTACCTACCTACCTACCTACCTACCTACCTATCCACCTATCAAACGACGCCATCTCCTTCGGCCTATGTCCAGTCTCAGCTCCTCGGTGACGACGGTCCGTCACGGGAGAATTTCTGGAGACGTTCAGGGTGCCAGATTGACTGCCTACCCAGTGTGTACTACCTACCTACCTACCTTGTACGGGACTGCGAATCGTTATCCTGCATCCACGTCCGCATCCACGTCCACATCCACGTCCATATCCACATCCTCGCACTCATCCCATGTCGTTGTCCGTCCGTCCTTCTGCTGCGGGTGTTTGTCCCATCTCTGTACGCTGCATCCTTGCAGGCCAGTCTATTTTTCGCCGACCCTCATGACCATGTTTCGACCTACCTCCCTCCTCCCTCGCTTTTTTGCCTAAACCTGCCAAGGTCGTCATCGTCCAAGTATCCCATCCAAGGAGCCGGATAGGATACCTACCTACCTACCTAGGATAGGAATCCTATTTTGATTCCACCGCCTCGCCTCTTTCCTTCCGCCCCTTGTCCGCATTTTATAAGTATCGTGGCGGCCAGCACCTCGCTCACTCATTCACTTCCCGTCTGTTCAATCCGCCTCTCGTTCTGGTCGCCCTGCCCTCCCTTCCTTGTCTTCTCGCCGTCCTCCCGAACCGACTCGACATTTGTTTCATCACGGCTATTCACTTGTTCCTGAGTCGCTGCTTTCTGCCGGAACACATCATCGAAACCTCGCCCTCTCCAGTCCCCTTTGCCAGTACTTACTTGGTCCTCAACGCGCCACTTCTGTCTACCTACCTAGAAAGCGAAACGTGAACAACAATCAACTTGCAGCAACTCCTACCTACCTACCTACCTACCTACCTGGCCGTCCATCATGTCTCTCCCCAGCGATTTCCTCTGGGGCTTTGCCACTGCTTCGTACGTACTTACCTCACTTCGCCATCAACCCCCGCCTCACCCTACACCAACTGAGGTCCCTGGCGGCCGTTGTCACCATGCATGTTGTTCGCGCCGTCTCCCGCCGACATCCCAATCCGGACGACTAACAGCTATCCTTACACCACCCTTTGCTGTCCTTCCTCCGCCTCTCCCACTTGCGAAGCCCAACCAACCCCCCAACCCCCCATCCAACACCCCCCACTCTCATCTTTAAACCCCCTTCTTCTTCTTCTTCTTCTTCTTCCTCTTCTTCTCCTTCCTCCCAATAAGCGAGCCCGTGGATACAATACGTCTTGCTGGACCCTTGCTGACGCTGACCCCCCTCAGATACCAGATTGAGGGGGCCGCCGAGAAAGACGGCCGTGGCCCTTCCATCTGGGACACTTTCTGTGCCGTTCCCGGCAAGATCGCCGATGGCAGCTCTGGCGTCGTCGCCTGCGACTCTTACAACCGCACTGCCGAGGACATTGCTCTGCTCAAGTCTGTTGGCGCCAACAGCTACCGCTTCTCCCTCGCCTGGTCCAGAATCATCCCCGTCGGCGGTCGCAACGACCCCATCAACCAGGCCGGCATCGACCACTACGTCAAGTTCGTCGACGACCTCCTCGACGCCGGCATCACCCCCTTCATCACCCTCTTCCACTGGGATCTCCCCGATGGCCTTGACAAGCGCTACGGCGGTCTCCTGAACCGTGACGAGTTCCCCCTCGACTTTGAGCACTACGCTCGCGTCGTCTTCAAGGCCATCCCCAAGTGCAAGAACTGGATCACCTTCAACGAGCCCTGGTGCTCCTCCATCCTCGGCTACAGCAGCGGCTTCTTCGCCCCCGGACACACGTCCGACCGCACCAAGTCCCCCGTCGGCGACTCGGCGCGCGAGCCTTGGATCGTCGGCCATAACCTCCTCGTCGCCCACGGCCGTGCCGTCAAGGTCTACCGCGGCGAGTTCAAGCCCACCAACGGCGGCCAGATCGGCATCACCCTCAACGGCGATGCCACCTACCCCTGGGACCCCGAGGACCCCGAGGATGTCGAGGCCGCCGACCGCAAGATCGAGTTCGCCATATCTTGGTTCGCCGACCCCATCTACTTTGGCAAGTACCCGGACTCGATGCGCAAGCAGCTCGGCGACCGTCTGCCCGAGTTCACCCCCGAGGAGCTCGCCCTCGTCAAGGGCTCCAACGACTTTTACGGCATGAACCACTACACCGCCAACTACATCAAGCACAAGACCACCCCTCCCGACGAGGACGACTTCCTCGGCAACCTTGAGACCCTCTTCGAGTCCAAGAACGGCGACAACATCGGCCCCGAGACACAGTCCTTCTGGCTGCGCCCCAACCCCCAGGGATTCCGCAACCTCCTCGTCTGGCTCTCCAAGCGCTACAACTACCCGCCCATCTACGTCACCGAGAACGGCACCTCTCTCAAGGGCGAGAACGACATGCCCCTCGAGCAGATTCTCGAGGACGACTTCCGCGTCAGCTACTTTGACGGCTACGTCAAGGCCATGGCCGAAGCCTGCGAGAAGGACGGCGTCAACGTCAAGGGCTACCTGGCCTGGTCCCTCATGGACAACTTTGAGTGGGCCGAGGGCTACGAGACACGCTTCGGCGTCACCTTTGTCGACTACGAGAACGACCAGAAGAGATACCCCAAGAAGAGCGCCAAGAGCCTCAAGCCCCTCTTCGACAGCCTTATCAAGAAGAAGGAATAGGCTTGCTGTGGCGGGTTGCCCGGTCCACGGACACATTTTGGAAATGCATACCTTTCTTTTGTTTTTAGCGAAAAGGGGGGGGGGGGGGGGGGGCAGGAGCTAGCTGCTGCCTATCTATGACGGATATTGATGTATGAAGATGGTGTTTCATTCGCTATTATGACCCATCATGTCGTTTGGCTACACGAGTTGCCGAAATAAACTCCAGACTTGTTGATCTTTGACGCCGACCTTGTCCTTTGACCGAGCCACTTGGTGACTGCGTGATCCAAAAAAACATCTACTACGCTTGTCGGATTGTAGCAAAAGTTGTACTGGCAGTAATCAAGTAGTCGGAAACCACCGGGGTCTACGATACCGCCTTGACCGGCACTCCATGGCCAACTTCCTCGGGCCCCTCCCTTCCCTTCCGCTCATCCACGTCATCCTCCGCCGAGCCCTGCGGGGTCTCCCGCCCCCCTCCCGCCCCCCTCCCGCACACAGGCGTCCCGGCGCCGGCGGCGCCGCCCTCCTCGTCCTCCGTCGCCTCGGCCTCAGCCTTGGCGGCACGCCGCAGGTACCGCTTGAAGACGTAGACCAGGATCTGCGCCATGAAGACCTGCTCGATGGTGTACAGCAGCACGGGGATCTGGATGAGGGCGCGCGTCAGGTCGTCCGAGGCCGTCCACATGGCCGTCGCCAGCGGGATGCCCAGGGACGTCGTCTTGGCGGCGCCGCAGAAGCACACGGCGATGGCCTGCTCCCGCGACAGCCGGCGCACCGTCAGCGCACGGCGCAGGAGGCCCGGGACCGGCGCGCGGCCCACGACGGGGTTCATCGCCTCGCACGCCGACGTCGGCGGGCGCGCGGCGTAGAAGCAGATGAGGGTGAAGAGCGCGTACAGGGCGACGTTCATGAAGGCGTTGAAGATGATGGAGGCGTGGGGCGTCACGTAAAGCGCGCCCGTTTGGAAGGCCGCCGAGAAGGTCGTCCTGTCGTTTTGTGTTAACCGCTGTCGTGTCAGAGCAAGGCGCGCGCGCGCGGACCGTTGTGAGAAAGGAAAAGGAGGGGGGGGGGGGGAGGTTTCCCACTCACCAGACCAGCAGGATCAGGCAGAACGTCGACACCTTGGCGAGGCAAAACGTCTTGAGCACCCACTCGACCTTGCTCTCCCAGCACCACCGCACGACCTGGCCGACGGCCAGCGGCAGCAGGACGCTCAGCCCGAGCTGGCGGAGGACGTTGGTGTACATGGCGCCGAGGGTGCTCGGGTTCGCGGGCTGCCAGTCGGCGAACTCGGGCGTCTTCGGGATGAAGCCGTAGATGAGGCCCGGGGAGACGAAGCTGCCGAGGACGTTGCCGACGACGACCTCGATGATGGCAGCCGCGTCGTCGCCGCCCGCGGCGCGCGTCATGACGACGTTGGAGGCGATGGTCGTCGGCAGGCACGAGGCCACGACCATGCCGACGATGATGGGGGTCGAGAGCACGTTGTTGCGGAGGCCGCCCGCGGCGATGATGATGTGGACTAGGACTTTTCCCCCCCCAGGGGTCGCGCCCCCCGAGCTGTTAGCCTTGCTTCAGTCGTCCCATTACCCTTTCATCCTTTGTTCTTTGCGTGTGTAGATTGGGAGAAAGGGGCTGGGGGAGATTCGGAGGGAGGGGGGGGTCCTTACTCAAGAGTATCACGGGTATGACGATGAAGCTGATGCCCTGGACGATGATGTGGAGGCGCCAGTTGGTGAGGTTCTCCCGCAGCTTGGCGTGAGAGAGCTGCAGCCCGCTGACGAGGAAGATGACGGCGATCCCGCCGTAGATGATGGAGTACTCGGACCTGATCGGACCGCCCCGGGCTGCGACATCTGCGCGGCGGGGGGAAAAGAAAAAGGAGACCAGTCAGCGAGGCCCTCTCCACACTCTAGCGTTTGCCAATGATGATTCTCTGGAGGGTTTTCATGGCGTTCGACTTACTGGGGAAGAGGTACGCAAACACGCAGCTCAGAGCGAACCCGATGACGAGCCACTGAGCGAGGACGAGCTTGACGATCCCGGCCGCCCTCGCCCGGAAGCGGGACCACCCCGACGCGTCGGATGGACGACGCTCGGCCTCCGTCTCGCTCTGGTCACCCACGGGGCCGGCCATGGTACACAAACACACAAACCGTCTCCCGAGGTCTCGGGGCCGGAAAAGAGACACCCGGGATAAGGTTTGCTGGAGGCTCTTCGCACAGTTTGGGAGGGGAGGCGGTGGGGGTGGAGTCAGTCGCTTCGGAGTCGTTTTCTCCCCCCTGGGGGCGCGGGAACCCCGTAAACCTTATCGATTCCCTCTGGGAGGGAAGAAGCCAAGATTTGGAGTCAAAATTCAAACAAATAAAAAAGTGGAAAACGGTGAGATGGTCAAGTTAAATGGGCCGCAGCAGCCAACCCTCTCGACCGCCTGCTCGCTGCACCTCTTGCGACAGGGTATCAGCCAGACACAGATATCGGACGGCGACTCCCCGGGCGGACATGTCTTTCTCCGCTCGAGAACCGGATAGAGATAGAGATAGAGATAGAGATTGTGCGTGGTGGACGTTGGATGACGCCAACACACCCAGGTCGTCGCTCGTTTCGTCGGGTCGTGGGTGGGGCCCGGGTTATTACCGGCCGGGGGGCTATGGGGATTCCGACATCGGGGAGCATCATCCGGGGGGGGGGGGGGAGGGGGGGGGGAACAAAAAAAAAGAGAGAGAGAGAGAGAGTATTACCACTGCCTCGTTGCTGGCTGGTGACGGGGAAAGGCCCTGGTGACGCAACTGAGCAAGTTTATGCGTCGGCTGCCGGGGCGTTGCCATCTCCAGTCAATCCAAGAAGTCTCGGGGGTTCTCCGCGTCAATGCCGTGCCGGCTTGGCCGAGTCTGTCCGGCTCGGGCGTGTGCGGGTCGGTTAAGAACCGACAGCAACGGGGGGTTACTCTTTCATCTCGGCATCACCCCTCTGGCGGCCGACGGGTTCAATCATCATCATTATCATCATCATCATCAGTGCATGGGCGGCGTTTGAGGTGGGCAATTAGATCTTGCGATTGATCGTTTTACTATTACGTTTACGACTAACTCCAGGAGGGTATCTTGCCAACTCCTTTGCAGTCTTTTCTGTTCCGCCGTCACCGTACGAACATTAAAACCATCCGCTTATCGCCTTTGGGTTCGTATCCCGTACACTCGAGTCTCCTTTTTGCCGACTCTGTTGTTGCCATGACCGTCTTGGGGATTCTGTCCCGACGTGCTGTTTTCCCCACCGCTGTGTCCAACCGTACTTCCAAACCAGGGTATCTACCAATGTTATGTAATAAAAAGAATGTAAAAAGAGAGAGAGAGAGAGAGAGAGAGAAAAGAGTACTAAAAGGAAATTTCGCGCTGCGCTGTGCGCCCCGCCCATCGTCTTAGGCGTCTCTCGCTCGGCGCTGCATCTTCCGCATGGCTTCCCGGTGCAGCTCAAACATGTCGCCGCTTTGCATGCGAGCCGTGAAGGCCTGGTCGGACCTCTCCTTCTCGAGCCTCTCCTTCTCCCTCCGCTTGGCCTCGGCGTCCTTCTGGCTCATCATGAAGATCCGCTGCAGGTCAATATTCCTTTGCATCTCGGCCTCGCGGGCACCGTTCTGGTCGGCGAGACTCGTCGCACTCGCCGAACGATACATGCTCAGAGTCGTGTCACGACCGTTGGCACCAACAGGGGGCGTGGCCATGCTCGCGCGCAGATCGGCTCGGACAGAGTTGCGGAAGCTGGCAAGCTTGGCCTCGCGGGCCTCTTGCGACGGCCCAGTGGAATATCGTACGGGTTGGTGGGAGTCGAAGGCCACGCTCTCGGCCGACATGCCTGGCATGAACGCCCCGCTGGGTGGCCTGGGATCTCCCGCGAACGAACGCACCGTCCCGAGACTGCTCTGGCGGCGGATAATCTCCTTGCGTTTGCTCAGAGGAAGGTCGTCCAACGAGTCTGGCGCCATTTGCTGCGTGTACGAGGGATAGTTGTACATCGAACCGGAATCGCTGGCGGCTCGGTATGCCGTTAGCGGCATGTCGGGCATCACGTTGCCGCCGCCAGTGAGGAGTCCGTATGTCTTGTTGTGCAGGGCGAGGCTCCGTTGCGCGATGAGGCTCTGAGGGCTGTCATACGACAAAATGCCCGGAGGCGGAGGCGGCCGTTCGAATGCGGCGGGGGTGGCGGGAGAAGCAGCGCTGGATGATGGACCGGAGCTCCCGCTCCTTGTGCTGACTGCTTTGGAGGGCACGTTCACGTCCTCCTCAGCAATGGGCTCGAACTGTGTTTTGCTTGACCCTCGGCGGTGAGACTGATACGAGTTGTTCCTCGAGTGACCAGCGCGGCTCGGCGCGTGGTTGGACAAAGGTCTTTGCTGCATGGGACTGGGCGATTTGGCGGGCACTGGGGCTGGCGTGGCGGACGAGGCCGTCTGTTGAAGCTCATCGACGTGCACGGGAGCCGGGGCTTCCCGTGTGGGCGGTCTGTCCCCGGCCAGCAGTAAGACGTCCGGCTCAGGTACCTCTGCGTGGCTAAGATGCTTGGCCCACTCGTTTGTCCGGTAGTGAAGTGCAACGTTGGAAAACCCAGGCGGCAGGCGCTCTTGCGTCAGATTGACGGGTGCAGAGTCGGCCGTGGCCGTGGACTTGGCTTTCTGGGATGGGGGTGCAGCCGACTCCAAGCTGGAGTCGAGGCTTGTCTGCTCTTGCTGCTTCGACGTGATGCTGTCTTTTGCCACATCGCCGTCGGAGCTCTTTGCTTCCTCCGCCGGCGTCTCGGCAATGATCGGGGAGACGGGGTCCGTAGGCGGGGGTTGGTTCGCGACGTCACACGTAATTGACATCGCTGAGACTCGCTTGCTGACGGCGTCGCCGTTCATGCTTTGTCGGGATGCATCTGTCGATTTGCTCTCCGATTTCTGGTCCTCTGGGTTTCCATCGGCAAGCTGGGCTTTGACCTCGATACTGTGGCGGAGTGAATCACGATCAATGCTTCCACCGCTGTCATGCTGGGTATCGATCGTTGCGGCGATGGAACCGGCGTCGTCATCTTGTGCCTTTCTGAGGACCATCAACTCCTCATCGACCCGTCCGTCTGCGTTACGAAGCGACGCCGACGTGCGCTGGGAGACTCTCCGCATGAGCTGTGCCGAGCTCCGGGAAAGACGCTTCGCCAGGGAGTTCCTCTTGCTGCCAGTGTCGGCCCGATCTTCGTCGTCGTCGGCGAACGTCGCGATCGTGGATCTGTCTCCCTTATCTCTAGCCATGGTCTCTTCTGGATCCGGAAACCTGAACGGCAAAGGCACCACCTCGGGAGCCGGCGCCACCTCTCGTGCGCTCTCAACAGCAGTGTTGCCTTTCTGGGCCGCATCCGTCTCACCGACCACCTTGTCTACGGCGTCGGAGGCTGTAATGGTGTCGTCGGCTGCAACCCGCACCGTCACCACACCGCCGTCCTTTTCCTTCTCTGATACCATCAGGCCCGTGACCGTTGGCTTGGGAGGGACGATGGGAGGCACATCCGAGCCTTCCATCTCGGCCACCGGCGGGGCCTGCGACCGACCGATGGCGGTGCTTTGGCTATAGCGGATAGCCTTTTCGCTCTCACTGTCATGAGCGAAGCCGGAGTCGTGGTCCGAGCCGTTGGGGACGTAGTCACCGTGAACCTTTTCCCATGCCCGTCTCTCGCGGGCGTTCTGTGCCTCGAGCTCCTTTCCAATGTTCGCTTCTTCCTCGTCGCGAGCACGTTGCGCCTCGGCCAGCTCCTCGTCTCGCTTGGCGCGTCGGTCCTTGATGACGTTCCACAGCCTCTTCTGGGAAATGATGCCGATGCAGAAGATGACGACTATGGCGGCAACCTCGACGCGAATGCCCTTGGTCATAGGGTATGTGTCGGCGCCCATCGGGAAAAGGTTGTCGTTCAGGGCCCAGACGTAGGCCCAGAACTCCTTTAGCCCAGCGCGGCTGAAGCAGTCGATGCCGAGCACAGTCGCGGTGGCGCCAGTGAAAGAAATGGTGACCATGAGGGCCCAATCGCGCGTCCACCGGGTGAAGTATGTCGCAAACCCAGCCAGAGTGAAGACGATGATGAAGACAACCTTTGCAACACCCAAAAGCAGGCCGCCGTCGTGAAGGCACAGGAGCCACATGGCAAAGCAAAACCCGCCGAGAGCGCACGCCAGGCACTCTGTGATCTCCTTGAAGAACCAAGAGGAGAGAACGCCGGCAAAAATAGCTGGTAGGACGGCGGCGACGACGTAAGCTCCCTGAGACGCGTTGGAGACCGGTACAACCATGACGTAAACGACCAAGACCGATATGCCGAGACCGACAACGTACGCAACCGAGAAGGCATTGTGCAGGACGGTGTTCTTGATCCCAATCAAGGTATAAACAACACCGGTACAAATGAGTATCACGCCGGCCACCGCCCAACCGGGTGTGATGACCGGCTGAAGGGGCAGTTGTCCCTCGGGAATGGTGGCTGGGACAATAGTCAGCTTTGTCGGAGTGTTCAATTCGGTCGATGATATCGGCAGTATAAAGTAGGGTGTCACTTACTGTTGAACAAACTGGAGTTGTCGAAGGTGCTGCCACCAGACACAGTTGGGATGGGTGAGGCACTAGCGGTGCTGTCGGACGACCGAACTGAGGCCGTGGTGGTGGCCGGCGTTGACCTTATCGACGATGCCGGTGATGTCGTGGCCTCGGCACCTCGTGTGCTTTCGGATTGAATGGAAGAAGCGATGGCGGTGACCGAAGTCCCGGCCTCTGTCTCTTGTCGTCTCAGCGGGATCGCAACATGGGCAACGGCGAGTTGAAGACAGAGGAAGAGGAGGCCCCAGGTGATCAGGCAATTCCATCTGGCCATGGTGACTATCCTTCCCATAGGTGTTGAGCAGATGTCACGGTTGCCTTCCAGCTATAATCGCAATGGCGGATAATCAGAAAGGACGAGCATCCGTCTTGATTACTAGCGACGTCGACAAAGTATGGGTTACCGGTAAGCAGGAAGTAACCGGACGAAAGACGTAAACGGAGGAGAAGAGCCGGGAAGGACGGTGTTAATAGTCGAGCAGACAATGACCAGCAAGCGTCAACTCGAACCCCAGAGCCCAGTGGGGTATTGAGACCAGACAGCTTCGAGGCTGACGGTAGAGA
Source organism: Colletotrichum zoysiae (assembly GCA_030867305.1). Lineage (NCBI taxonomy): Eukaryota > Fungi > Ascomycota > Sordariomycetes > Glomerellales > Glomerellaceae > Colletotrichum > Colletotrichum zoysiae. The sequence goes on along the minus strand of MU842913.1, from coordinate 112,261 downwards.
AGGGAAAGGAGCAGGGGGAAGAAGCAATGGTGGACAGAGACAGGGATGGCAAGGAGCAGGGGCAGGGTAGAGCCCAGATGTCATGGGGTGGGGTCGGGACCCGGAGGTGATCAAACTATATAGAACCAGGAGGATAATGTAATGCCGGAGGGGAAGACCCAAGGAGGATGGGGATCGCGCAGGTAACACCGAGCAAGGCCACCCACCATTGGGGCGTACAGAGGCAGGCCATGTACGGCCGACGGTTTCGTAAGAGGGCAGTTGAGCCCTTGTTGCTCGTATGACGGAACAGCTCCGGGCACTCGAGCACCTCATGAAACTTCTCTTGGTGGGCCAAGAGGTGCAAAGCCCTTGCCTACCTTTGACATAGCCGATGCGATATTGAAGAATGTCAAGATGGGATGGAAGGGAAGGGAAGGGAAGGATGGGGCTGCGTCGCATGGCCGAGAACAGGTTCGCAAGCTCGAGCAGCAGACCTCACTGGGATAGTGGCGAGCCGAGCGTGCATCATTGGGGAGACGCAGTCAAACAAGAGGAGGGCGCGCGGGTGTGGGAGATGAAGACCACAGATGGACAGGAAAAGAAAAGGTTGCAAGCAAAGAGCGGTACCCAGGCGTGCCCAATCAAGACGACGATGTGCCACTTGGCAGCGTCGGATACAACCGAGTGAGCTGCGGCTCTCGGCCAGAAGAGTGGTCTTGGACGACTGTCCAGGTTCAGCGGCACAGGAGAAGAATTTGCCTGCCGTATGCCACGATAATCCCGGGAAGGGGGGGGGGGGCAAACAAAATGTGCAACTTGAGCAAACGCCTGGGCTAAAGGACGCCGAGGCGTCAACGAGGAGAGACGTGAGGTGAGATGAGGAGAGGTGAACGACGTCGTAGTGCTCTGGCGAGTGGTAATTACTATGTGCGCAGTCGTTGGAAGTTGAGGCGGCTTCACCCTAAATTACAGGGACAGGGGGCGACCCTGGCATACCACCCCCACCGCTCAGCGTTTGACTCGGATGGGAATATAAGTTTACCTACGAAGTACACACCAAGACAGTCAGGAACACACAAGAAAAGCCCGATGGCGGAGGGGTGGGTTGGAGGGGCATGCGGGGGGTGCCAATTGGACGGACGCACGCACACAACGAACGGGAATGCCGGATTGGATGAAATGAGAGACGGGATGGGATGGAGGGGCGTGTGTAGATGGGATGATGAATGATGAAAGGCGAGGAGCGAAAATGGTGTAGGTGGGATTGGATGAGGTCCTGGGTGCACGGCGCCGGAGAGACGTCACCTCCTGCACCTCAACAACCTCTCTGGCCCTAGGTACCCTGGGTGGGCATCAATTGATTGTGTCGATTCCGTACCGTACCGCAAAATAAATGCCCGAGACGGGCGGCGGAACACTGTTGCTCTGGGAGGGTGATGCGCAGTGCAGTGCAGTACAGCGCAGCGCAGTGCATCGCAGCTTGGCGTAGCGTAGCGCAACGCAGCGTGCGCTGGCGGAGACATACAATCCTCGGTTTTGAGAGGTTGGTGACGCCGGACTCTGTCATTCGCGAGGTGTTTTGTTCCATAGCTACCTAGGAAAGGCAGGGTAGGTAGGTAGGTAGGTAGGTACTCGTCCGACAAGTCGGTCAAGATGAAGTGGAAATCACGTCGACTGGTTCTGCTACCTACTTCTCCACCAGCTGCCACGTCCCTCTTCTCATCTGCGTCTGCACTGTCGCTGCAGGGGAGCCGTATATTGTATTGGGAGGATCAATACTCGTCTGCCACCGGCGGCCGGATTGTGATTCCGTGTCCGGGTACGGACACATCTCGTCTCGGCCATGTTCATGCATTGTGGGAGCTTGCTTTTTCCAAGGCGCTGAACGACGATCCGGATAGGTACGTAGGTAGGTAGACGAGGGAGGGGAGGGGTTATTCCCACTTGAGTCAGTTTCGCCGCCGCCAAATCGGTGGCGCATGGGGAGAGATAGATAGAGAAGGCCGGTAGACTTGGCTGCTGCGGTATTCGTACAGAAGAATATCATAAACGAGGTACCTAGGTAAGGTTGGTCAGCGAGTGGTGACGCGAGAAGCAAAAGCGCCACACATGCAGTCAGTCAGTCAGTCAATCAATCAATCAATCAGTCAGTCAGTCAGTACCCGTACCTGTACCTGTACCTGTCCGGTCTCAGCAGCGGCTGTGATGCGTGAAATGAGAGAGTTGCACCGACGCGGCGGGACGAGGACGATCACAGGTCCACCGGCGCTTCTCCGGGTACGTACTCGTGTGAGTGGGGTCGAACCAGCTGCGCTAGTCCGGTCTGGGGATGCTTGCTCTTTCTTGGATGCGTCTTTGACCTCCGCCGCGGTAGCTTAACGGCGTTTGGAAGATGGATGGAAGGGGAAGGTCAAGACTTCCTAGTACCTACCAAGGTTGTCAAGTCAAGTCAAGGTAGGGTAAACTACCGACCTAAGGCAGGTATGACCTGAGATGTAAACTAAAAAAGAGAGCAGGTACGGATACAGGATAAGAATTTTTTAGCACGTCCGTGCTCGATGGCCCCTCACATCGCATCGCGACGCTCCAAAAGCAGAAAGAAGAACCATGCAAGTGGAGAACTGCGACTGCGCACTTGGAGGCGCGAGTCTCTGATTATGGACCTCTCAATCTCAACATATGCAGCATCTTGACAATGTTGGAAGAAAGAAAGAAAAACCCATCTCGAACTGGACCTCGACCCACAAACTCCGCCTCCGGTGATCGCCCCGTCACTGCCTTGCCACCTCCGTGGCACACACATCATCATCATCATCGTGACCGACCGGGCCTTGCTCGGTTACGAATGACTCTATCCACCCGATCGAGCACCCAATCGAGATCCAGAAAGGCTTCTTCTTCTCACCGGCTTCACCAACAAAGACCCATCGCAGGTCCGGCGTGGTCTGATCACAGACACACACCTACCCTGCTTCCCGTTGTACTGGATCCTGTCACCCGGACTGGACTGCCAGGGGCAGCGGCCCCTCTCAAGTCTCGAAGGCAGCGAGCTAGGGACCTAGCAGGGTCCGTGAGATGCACGTGCTTGTCATGAGGCCTCTTTGGCAATGACAGGTTGGTTGGTTGGTTTGTTGACGGCCGTCAAGGCAATAGAATGAAATCTTCAACTCCCGTCGTAATGCTCGACGTGCGGCTTGTCGGCTACCAACACGAAGCCGCCGCCGACAAGGGTCGAATCCCCAATCATACTGGGTCGTGTCGTGACCGTAGGTACGAATACAATACCTTGTTCGACAGCCGTCGTTGGACCCCACGCTCTGCGCCTCGCCGCATAAAGGGGCCCTCGCATCCTTACCCGCTTTGGTACAGGCAAAGCCTCGCCGCATAAGCTCCCCCCATATTAGCGGTCCTGAGGGAATATTCCTCTTCATTTATTTTGTCTTTGAAATCCTGAAAACCGGAAACCCCGTGGCTGAATCGGGCTGACCCTGGAATTCCAACATCCGACGCGTCTGCCAACCCGAGAAAAGCAACAACCCTACTGTGTAATTTCGGCGCCTCCCTGCTGCTGTCTGACGCGCATCATTAGGCGGAGGTTCATCTCACAAACCCCCGTCGCGCGCCACGGCTGCGGACTCCCGCGAGCCACTTTTGCTTGCCCTACAGTCTTCATTGCAAGGGGGGGTTTTCCATTCAGCTCGACCGACATGCGACGACTCCGCCAAAAGTCAAGGCGCAGAATAATTACCACCACCCCCCACTGAACTCTGTCTTCATCGGCGGTTCGTCCGAAGTCGCGTAGGGCAGATTTGTGATGTGGTCGTCAACAGGCTTCCCCCCTGAGAAACTGTCTCTGGGATCCAGCCCCTCTCAACATGCATAGTATAGGGGGGAGGAGGAGGAGGAGGTTTTTGCCAAAGTTTTTGCTGAAGAAGCATGCATGCATGCATGCATCCATCCGTCCATTGGCCATGCCATGCCGTTGACTGTTGACTTTCGACATATCCGCACGGCGGCTTGTTCGTCGAACCCGATCCATGAGATTCCACCTGCTCCCTTCTCCGTGTTTGCAATCATAGTATGTCTTGGCAACGAGTTTTGCTCATTATGGATGGCATGACCCAGTCGATATCTGGCGTGTCATCCACGCGGGACGGACCATCTCGTGAGGCCATTCGGTCTCCCGTCCCGGAGGGAGGGTTCTCACCAGGAGGACCATTCCCGCTCTTGAGCCCACCGCTATGCGCAACTCGCCGAGCTCGCCTAGGTAGGTAGGTAGCAGCTGTGTGGGTTGAGCATCCGCACGGGCCTTGTCTGGCCCTCGACCTCCATTCCGGCATCAGCCTTCGCTCTGCCGACCGCCGTGAAGGACGTCCGTTTCCCGCGCCCCTCCCCCGTCCATACCAACAACGCATTGTACCTGGTTAACCGCTCTGGACTTCCCCAGCTTCCCGGGAATTCAAAGCACCCTCGGGCCGCCGCTCCCCCCCCCCCCC